>VZTE01005462.1:639318-793634 GCA_013397775.1 Eulacestoma nigropectus | reverse complement strand
CAAAGGAGGGCAACGAAGATGGTAAAGGATCTTGATGGGAAGCCGTATAAGAAGTGGCTGAGGGCACTTGCTCTGTTCAGCATGGAGACTGAGGGGAGACCTCATTGCAGTCACAACTTCCTCGTGAGGGGAAGAGGAGGGGCAGGCACTGATCTCTTCTCTGTGGTGACCAGTGACAGGACCTGAGGGAATGGCCTGAAGCTGTGTCAGGTGAGGTTTAGGTTGGATATCAGGAAAAAGTTCTTCTCCCAGACGGTGGCTGGGCACTGGAACAGGCTTCCCAGGGAAGTCACAGCACCAGCCTGACAGAGTTCAAGAAGCATTTGGACAATGCTCTCAGGCACATGGTGTGACTCTTGGGGATGGTCCTGTGCAGGGCCAGGAGTTGGACTTGATGATTCTTGTGGGTCCCTTTCAACTCAGCATGTTCTCTGATTCTAACAGAAAGAGTCCTATAATACTACAACCTATAGATTCCCTGATGTGTTTGTTTTGATTAAACTGTGATGTTATTTTCTCTTTCTATTTAATTGTAACAGTAACTTTGACATGTATTAGAACTCTTCAAATATTTTCTTTAATCTTGTATTTCTCTGTTTGGCTGATTGTGACAAAAGTTGCTCTAAGAAATAGCAATTGTTTGTCCAATTCTTATCTCACTCTGAGTTTTATGTGTTCCTTGACAACAACAAAATCTCTGTGAGCTTGTTATTTCCTAAGTTTCTGTCATGTCTTTTTGAGTCAAAAGGGGAAAATAAAGCACACAATAATGTGTCAGGTTTGTGGAATGATCTTGAAGTGGAAAGTTAATCAAGCATGACATTTTGTTTGAAGTTTGTTTGGTTTGGGTTGGGTTGGTTTTTTTACACAAAGCTGCTTCTTTTGCAATGAACTGTGACAGAAATTTTGAAAATTAAGTAAGAAAAGAGTTCAAACAAACCACCTTGGACTTAGGCATTTTATTCTCTGTCCAAGTCTTCAGTTCAATGTCATTGACAGTTTCAGACCAGCTGCCTAATCGCTTAACCCTTTAAATGCCTAAATTTCTGTAAATAAATGCATGGAAGTCACACAGATATTGGGAACAGAAAAGGGTTTTTGAAGTAGTGGGAGCCCATATTTGGTCCACAACCCAAGATACAACAAAGCAAAATTACCAGTCTCTGAAAACACTGAAGTTAACAAACAAGACCCAAAGTTCAGCGTGTCTGCTCCCTTCTAATATGATGGACACAACTTCAAAACTGTCCTTCAAGCAGGGAATCACACCTCACTTTTCATACCATAGCCCTGTGTGACATTTGGGAAAATCATCCCTTTCCTTTGGCATTGCATTCCAAAGGAAGGTTCAGAGCTGAGGTTTCAGACAGAAGACCAGTGTCGAGTCTCCATCCAGCTCTGCTGTGTTGCTCCATGTGAGGTGGCCAAAACTCACCCTTTTCCTTTGCATTTTGCCTCAATATATCCTAGAAATTTATTGGAGAGGAGGTTTCTGAGGATCCCTCTGTCAGATAAAATGCAAGGGGAGCTTAAGACCCAACTCCAGTTCTGCATTGCTCTGACCGAACACCAAAAGCTGGAAGCTTTTTGAGTGGAAATGCTTTTGCTGAACTTTCTCCTCTGTTCTCATTTTCTTCCATTTTATAATACCGGGTAATTTCCACAAACCATTCTTGAACAGAAAAGAGTAATACAGTAACAGGTTATTCCTCCACAATGTATTGTTGCAGAGAATTCTCTTCCCACACAACATGGCTGAGTGAGTCAGTCTAGATTCAGAAAACAAGAATCTTAAACATTCCGTTTATTAGAAAAGTTGCAAAAGTTTAAGCAAATTGCATCTATAAGATTCATTTTAACTTCTGTGCAATTAGCTTCCACTGAATAAGCTAACCTTTGCTTCTATCATTCTCATTTGCATTGCTAAGGTTCAAAGGCAAACCAAAATGGTTTAAGGAAAGACTGAGGAGCTTTAAGTATATGTATGTAGAAATTTCATATGTTAGCTATCATCTCATGCAATGAAACTAGTTTAATCTTCCAAATTGCTATCAAAATCAGTGAGGTTTTGGAAGGATGGACAACTATACAATTTTGCCATCAATCTACAATTTTTGAAAGCAAATTCCGAAGCACTGTAGTATTGTTGAAAAAATTATTATTTTTTCCAGCCTTTATAGGCTCTAGGAAATCTCCTGCAAAAACTTAATTTTACCCACAATGAGATTCAAGTAAAGCATGTTATGCATGGTTTTCAGCTGTCACTAATTATGCTTAAATTAATTCAGTTCTCAGTAAAATTATACAGTATACCATAAAGGTCTCTTCTTGTTTAGTATTTTTCCTTTGGAAAATCCAGGTGCTAATTAAAACCAGGGCAAAAAAATCTTTTGTAAAGAAGGCTTAATTCTATCATCATAGCACAATGCAGCAATTAAGTATGAAGACTTACATGCGTGTTGCCAATCTCTTGCGATCCATTAAAATCTGATCCTTTCTCTCAGTGAATTCTGCCTGAGGAACAATCTATGTATGTCAGGTACAGGAACATCTACGATGGCTAGAAAGAACAGTAATAGCACTGAAATCTGGAAGTTCATGCAGAACATTGAGTCTGTTTGGAAATGCAAAGCAGAATAGAGAATGAATTAGAAAGTTACATAGCCCAGCCCAGAAAGTCAAAGGTATCAGCTGTGAACATATCCTTATTATGGCTGCCAACAGCAGCTGGAAGGAAACCCACCTTAACAAAGTGAGAAAATGGCAGGAAATCCCACACACTTCAATTTTAACACTCTGCATTATTTTTATCTGATATTAAGGTCAATACCGAGGAAGGATTTTAATGTAACGACCACTGTGGAGTGCTTGCAACTTTGCATGCCCACTCAGGACAATAAAACAGAGAAAACTTCTTGCACTAAGGAATCTGACAAACAGTGAATGGAAAAGTGGGTAAATTTCCTTGTACCTGGTACACACTTGAGGAGAAGAGAAATGTTGTACTACACCAGTTTGAACCGAACAAATGGTATCTTCCCAAGTTTACTCTACAACACTTGAGTGTTAAGCAACAGTCTTGAAGAGTGAACTGCATCTAAAAATAGTGCCCTATCAAAAAGATTTCTTTGGAGCCAGCACTTCTCAAGCCTAATTAAAAAGGAATCTTGTAATGTAGCACTATTCATACTGACTATTCATAACCATTTTTAGATGTTAAATATTAACCAAAATTGTTAATTTTTCACCATATTTCACCACCAAAGCAACCTTACATTTAAAAAGTAATTGCAAGAAATCTAAGTTAAACAACTACATCCTCTTCCCCTGAGTTTTGAGGGAGGATCCAACCAAACTATCCATGCAGATTTCCTCAAAAAGAATCCAAGATACTTAGTCAGAAACTGATGCCCTCCATGTTTCTTAGGAAAAAAAAAAAGGTCAGAAACAAAAAAACTCCACTGTACTATTTGCTTGAGGAAATTAACTGTATATTTGGTCAAACCAGTAATATATAAAAACATACTTCTTTTTTTCACTTCTGAGAAATTGCTGTTAGATAAAAAATGGCTTAGTTCAATTAAAATAACCTGGATTCTCTTCCAGTTTGAAATGATGATTTGTTCCAAAATGGAAGCTACTTATAAATAAGGAAAAAAAAATTCTTTTGATAGACAAATTAGAAGTAATATATAAAACTAAAAGTAAACATTCAGTTACCTGGGTCCAAAAATTTGCTGGAGAATGAGAAAAGCTAAGATGCTTTAGATGATTTCCTGAGCTGAAAAAAACCCCTATCCTTCCAGCTCTATACCTTTAATTTTAATAAGTTAGCTTGCGTCTGTATGTTTCCATCTTTTCAATGCCTGGTTTTGCTGTTTTCCATTTTGCCTGAATTTACCAATTTACCAAGCATCTGGAAGCAGTGGCTGCAGAGGGGCCCCAGAAGCTCCTAGAAATTTAACAAATTAGGGGAGTCTCCACCGTGTGGCCAAGTGTTCAGGACTGATTCCCTGCCTATTTGCACAGCCAGGTCATGGCTGCATGGGAATGCCGTTGCTCTTATCCGTAAGTATTTCTTTCCTGCTGAGATGAGATGGGATTTAATCCCGTGTTATGTCCTTAGGAGCTCTACTAACCTTCTCCTGGCTCAAAATCATTGATTTCAGAGGCTCCTTAAGTTGGCCTATCAGACGGTATGATGGGCTTCTAAACCCTAGTTTTATGCAAAGTTCTTCTTAGGATATTTATTCTTTAAAAACAGAACTGCAGTGATTGATTTCTTCAACTGTTTAATTGAGAAATTATGTTGCTGTAGATTAAGTTTTTCCTTAGAAAAGAAGTTTTAGCATTAGAGAAGCGTTGCAGATATCACTTCATTATCACTGACTGAATTTCCAGTTAACCCTTTGCATACTGATATGTGTTCTTAAGGTCAGCTCAGTTGGTTGTGATCTCTTTTGTCCTCAGCTATTTTTTGATACAATTCCTTCTCCCTTCTGTTTGGCACTGCATATTTTTTTCCTGCTCACAAGTTGGTAATTTTGATTCTTAGTGCTTTTCTTAGCCCTCCAAAAGTATTTCAGTAAGAGCTGAAACAGCCAGATAGAACAGCCTTGTTGCATTCTGATCATGGAATGAAACTGACAGTCTAAAGCTTTCACGGCAATTCTGATAAATAAAAGTCTTTAAGGAAACTGTAAAATATAGCAGAAAATCCTGACCATGGCTACACAACAACTATGGGGCATCTGAACTGCCTGTGTTTCCTGTAACTCCTGACCCACAACTCTGGAGAACATCTGAGGCATGTGGTCTTCCTGTGGACCTCCTTATATCCAGAACTGGACCAAGAACTAGTTAGCTTAGCACTAGACTCTTTTAGTTGCTTGCTTCATGCAGTCTTCTATGCTTCCAGCCATCATATTTAAATCAATGGGAACATCTGCAGAGAACAGAACAAACTAAGCAATTGTTTAATTTAGAGTTTAGCATAGAAAACATTTTTATGCAATCCTAAGTATCTTGCACTTATTTTTCACGTCCTATTAGCATACATTATTGCTTGTGGAAATATCTGTAAGAGACTGATAAATGAAAAAGTACAAATAGATTCTGCTTCCATCGTGACCTCAAAAACAGTTGGCTCTATTTAGCAGAATTTTTAAAAACAGAATTCTTGTATAACCAACTGTCTTATCTTACATTATCATCCGCTGGAAAAAGACAAATGTAGACAAAACAACATGCTTCTGTAAGACAGTGCAACATAAGTAGATTAATGGAAGGTCAGTTATATAATCTTTTAAGTTTTGAGATATGCAAAAAAAGATGGCACTTTCCATGGTTGATAAACAATTAAACATTATATACTGAAAAAATAACACTACCTTTGGTTTTTATTTCACAATATTTATAAAAATATTTCTTTAAAACATGGAAACTAGTTTACATTTTTAGCACTTGTCTTTAATGACTTGAATTGCAGTAAGCTTAAGTTACAAAGTTGCAGTATCTAGATACTCTTGTAGTCAGTACAATATAATCAGTGTGAGCTTCAGTCATAAGAGTTTTCTAATTCCAGTTTTAATAGAAGAGTCAGGTTCCAAGTATAAGCATAAATAATACTTCACATGGGATTAGAGAGTCATCTGTTGTGCTATTAAATACCTGGAACAACAGCCCCTAACAGCAGACACATCAAGATCTTTCCATTCTCTCTGCTTAAGTGTTCATTAAATAAATTCACATGCTGCTACAATAATAACATATTCTTTGAGTATTTTACTGTGGTTGTTGTTACTCATTTTAAAGCACACTCATTGCATTTGCCCGTAGGAAAGAAATGCAAAGTAAGTGCACTTTTGCTTCCTCATCTTTTTAGTAAGGCTTTGAAAAGTTACTTGAATGTCATGGTCATGTAGAATTGCCCTGTAGTTCCAGCCCAGAGTCCTCACTCACTCTCTACAAACTGGAACCAGCCCATTAAGAGGGGAGCTCAGCCTGGCGTAGTGTGACAGCACAGCCAGGCCACACACAGGGGCTCAGGGACCCAGAAGCGAGGGGAGTTGCAAGAAGTGATTCTGGGTCCCCAGGGAACACATTACTCAAACGTTCCTCTGAAGAGGGAGCAAGAAGCTTAGGACTCCCAAGTTCTGCTTTTGTAAGTGACTTTCTATGCTGCTTGTTAAAATCTGTAGCTCATCTTTGGAGGAAATGGTATGTCCCACTGACTATATAAGAAGAGTGAGAAAGTGGTATGATTTGTTTCACTTTATGCAGAGAAAGAAAGCCAATTTTTGCTTTGCAAAACCTTAACTGGAGACACCTATGTTGCCTCTCAGGATCTCCCCCTAAGCCCTGAAACTCATCCAGGTTGATAAATAGTTAATATTGCCATCAGGAAGCTATAGGATAGGTTGTAAAATCTCCAATCTTCAAGAATATACAAAACCCTTTACCCTTATCTGCAAGAATTCCTTATGAAAGGAAAAGATGTGCTGTTTTACCCTTCTCTTGTGGTAAAAGGAAGTCCAAGGAGACATGCAACAGGCCAAAGACTGATCTTTATCTTCCCCAGCAGACCTGGCATTCTCATCCTGCCATTCCAGACTGGTTTAGGAAAGATCACTCCACCTTTGAAACAGAAGTTCTGGCTAAGGAAATACTCTTGAATAATTTTTTTCTGTGTTGACTATACTTTCTGTGCTTCCTATGCTAAAATGAATGTCCTTATACATACTTCAGTGAGTTTTTCTATTGAGTTAGCAGGTCTCAGTGAAAGTTTATTTTTATATATGATTAATGTCACTTCTTAACATGTGTCTGAGTTTGCTGACATAATATAATCCTTGTAAACTCAAAACTCAGAGGAGTCGGCATGGGAAATTGTCTGTAGGAACACATTTCTCTTATTTTGTACTAGATAAAAGTCAGAGATACCTCATTAGTTGCTCAAGTAAAGTAAAAACAAAACAAAAAAAAAAAAAAAAAAGAAAGAAAGAAAAATGGCCCTGAATTCCAAAGTATCTCTTAATTTGAATTTCATTTGAATATTGAGGCATTTTTTTCGATCTCACAAATCCATCTGCCCACCCCAAACGCTACCCTTTTCAAATGAAAATTCTAGAAGCATTTCTGTTTTATTATACTGTAAGAGAGTTACAGAAGATGACATTGGGAAGGAAAGGTTGAAGAGAAAAGATGTTTCTCTGACACAAGCAGGATCCGCTATCCCATATAAGTGCTCGCAAACATATATCAAAACATCTCTTAAAAACCTTTGGTGACAAGAACTTCCCCAGCTCCCCAGACCATAAAAGCCAGTGCTAATCAGACCCTTACATAGCTGGAAAGTTTCCACAATATTCAAGTTGAGTTTTCCTACTGCAATTTAATCTCCCCATTCTGTCCAACAACAATCCAAAGAACAGATCCCACTCTCTCTATGAGAGATTTGTAAGCTTGAAGACTGCCACTATTTCTCTCTTCCATCATATTTCTTAGACTATGCAGTTAAGCCAGGTTCGTAGGTCATTATTTCTGGTTTTATTTCTGTACTTCTCAAGACTGATAGACTTTTTCATTGGAATGGGATGAAGGTCTTGCAAGAGGAAGGCAGGAAAAAGTGATAGGTTGGTTTTTCTCTTGTCAGTGAACTCAGGATACAATCCAGGAGTTGAAGCTAGCCTTGGCAGGAGTAAGCTCTTCACATTGATTTCTAGAGGTTCTCCTTTGATCTCCCTAAGTCCTCATGTTTTCTAAATGTGGTGAATAAAAAAGGCATTCTGTTTTCTGACCTCTAAAAATTGAGAAGAATGGTAGGATAATTTTATCTTTTGTGTAATTGAAACTTCTCTTTATACATCTCTTGGTTTTCTTCATGTATCCCAGAATGACAGTTGTCTCTTTTTGTACGCATGTGATGTTGTTTAGCTTGTCATCTTCTATAAGCACTATTTTCTCTTTCACAGGTCTGCTGTAGCTCTTTCTACGCTTCTTTCACCCTAAACATGGATGCTTTCATTCATCCTTTTAGCCTTTAATCCTAACATTTTTCAGATCATTTCTCCGACTGGTGAAAATCATTGTGAATTCTAACTATGTCCTGCATCAGTCCTGTAGCTCGTTCCAATTTCACTTCATCGCTAGGTCATATTCCTTGTAAACATAATGAATATCCTCTTCAGTCAAGGGTATCCTGGGCTGCATTAGGAAGAACATTACCATCTGGTTTATCCCTCTTCTCTACTAATCTCTAGTGAGACCATATGTGGACTGCTGCATCCAGTTTTGTGCGCCCCAGTACAAGAAAAATATGGACTTCCTGGAGCAAGTCCAGCACAGGGACAAAAAGATGATGGACTGAAGCATCTTAGATATGAAAAGAGGATAATAACTGTTCAGCCTGGACAAGGAAAGTCTCCTTTGCTGAGGTCACTTTGTCCTGAATGCCTGCATGGCATCACTGCCAATACTGGCCACCAATCACATTGCTTTCCTAGACCATGGCATCTGATCCTCTTGTGCTGCCAAAGATATCCATTGATGCTGCTCTGCCTTGAGGGACACCACAGCTGAATGGGATTGGTTTTCCCTGGGTTCTGGGGCCATAGTGTTGATCTCGCCTCTCTTTCCAGACTCAAGCATGCAGTCAGCTGGCCAGCCCCATCATGCCAGATAGGTCGACTTGTCCTTCAGCTCCCTGGCTTCTGAGAACAGCAGCTGATCAGGTCAGAAGGAGACTACCTGTGTGCCTACTGTAACTTGCTCATGGTCCCACACCTCTGTGAACTCTGTCCACTCTAAAGAAGCTAGGGCTGATTCAGTAGCCTTGTAAAGTGGTAGAACCGAAACTTGCTTTTTATTTTTATTTAACTAGATAATATTTTCATTTAAACTTCATTAACAGTTTCATTAGCTCTAAATAAAGAGTGTCTGATACATTATATACCTATACACTTGTGGATATATATATATTTTTAATATTTATATTTGGATATATATAAATATATAAATAAATTTAAAAAAATATTTATTCATATTTGTACTCTCTTTTCTATAAATAGAGAAAAAAGAAAGGTATATATCTTTATATAACAGCACTTCTGTACCCAAAGGAAACAAGCAGCCAGTCAGAAGGTGCTTTGTGATCACATGGCAATGACAATTTCAAAAAATAGCAAACCTGCTACATGAAAACCTGCAAGGTTATGAAATTTTCCATGATAATGACTTTGGTGTATGTGGTGGTCAGGGACATGACTGCTGTATTTCAGGGTAAACTGGAAGGGGCCACTGGTCCTGCCAGCCAGCCAGAGAGCTGCCTGCCAACACATGGGAATGCCATTTTACCAAAGGGAGCAGAAGGAGGCGGAGTAAAAAGAATGCATGAAGGGTGAGACTTCCAGGGCAAGTAGGTCATGGGTCAGGAGGGGTGGCACTTCCTTCAAAGGCAGGGGGTACCCACCACCACTAATGGATCAAAGACATCCTTACCCTCCTGCTGAGGATGGTGGCAGAGGATTTACAAGGGGAATAGCAGCCACTCTGCTGTCTGAATGAGAAGGACAATGTAAAATTCAGCTGCTGTTTGAGAGGGCTGCACTTGCTGTGTCAGATCCACAGAGATTCACTATATACCAAATGAGCAGCAAACTGTTATAGGAAAAAAGCGAGTCGCAGCAGCTCAAGTCTGGGGAAGAAAAAGAAATTAAAATCATTAAAATGAGGCCAGTATATTAAAGAGTAAAATGCGTGGGTTTGACTTCTCTAATTGGTGCATGAATAAAATTTAAATATTGAGGAATCTCTTTAAAAGAAGGCATTTTATAACTTTCCATTCCATAGTGAAGTTGATTTGACAAGATAAAGTTATATTAGCTGAGTTTAGAATGCCTGCATTGTCTAAGAACATTATTAATTGTAATGTACATGCGACTGTCTATTGGCTGTATATAATGACCTTTCCATTGAAGCAAATCAATCCCAAATGAAAGAAGCAAAAAAGTTTGCAATAGATAAAATTGATACATGGCAAAGACTCTGCACATTTCATGCCTGGATTTGTTTATTACATAGTTACTCAGTTCTCTAAATCTCTTATAATAGGAACACATTTAAATAAACAAATTCTGTGTTTATGTTCATGTTTGCATTTTAGCTCACATTTCTTATATCATAGGATCATTTTTCAGGGATGTCCCAAAAGATTATTGATCCCAGAGCTGGGCACTTTAGATAACACAGGTAGTCAACATACAAGTACTAAAAACACCTACTTTTACACATTAAACTTCTAGTGAATAAATGCCAGTTAATCAACTGGCTTTAATATCTCCACATCAGCTATAAATATAAATAAAAGAACAATGCCAACAAGATATTTTATTCTAGGGGGGTTTTAATTGTTGTTGTAAACTCTTGCTTGGCATTACATCAAATTAAGAACTTAGTAGAACTAAGTTGGATGTACCTTGCAAAATTGGATTTTATCTTAGATGGAAAAAGTGGGTTGGAATTGATACACAGAGATATAAATGTTGAATAGAGAGAATAAAGCTAAAGACGTGTCAGAGCTCCGTGATGAGACTACTCCATAAACAGATAAGTCTGAAATGAATTGTTGACAATCAACTGATGCCAAAACCAAAGTTCACCAGAATTAGGTACTAAAAATGCAAATCACCGGTGCCTATTCCAAAACTTCTTTGGGCTGCTATATTCTTTCAAAACAAGAAAAATCAATGTAACCAGATACATAACACTGCATGACAGGAGATCTTTCTTCATATGTATATAGTTTTACTGTCTTTTTCTTTCCAGAAAACCTTATCAGCTAGAGAAGCTCAATTCATGAACCTCCTTGAGAAGAAAGAAAAAATTAAACATTTCTTCTTTTGCAGTATCTTGTCCTTATCAGGACTGACCTGTTTATTCATCTTGGTTACTCACCGACTGTGATTAGTTTGTCCTGCAAGTTTTCATTACAAATTTTATTCAGTGCTTTCATAGCAGCGTCTCATATATCTCATATACATCTGTCTCTTATTCCTTCTGTTTTCAGATCACTAATGTGATAAAATTTGACTACTCTAGAAAGATAAGGAAACAATTCATACTAATCTTCCTGCAGCTTCAAATATAGTTTGTGATATTTTTTTTTGTCTGATATAAAAGGTTTTTATTAATATTTTCTGAGAGATTTTCTAAATAGTTTTTTATATTTAATCAACATTTCATTTTTCACATGACTGTTAAACATGATCAGTTCCCAGTAGAGCTAATTTGAGGTTATAGTTTTAATGCTATTGTTGTTTTTGCAATTATGTAATGGTTTTGCTGAGTAAAATAATGTGGGGAAAAAAACTGCTCATCCAAACCTGAGGCAAAGGCCATTTAGTTTTGGAATATTTTAATTGTAGTTCCTAAGAGCTAGGAAAAAAAACCATCAGGAATACTTGCAGCAAAACCAAAACAGGCCTTCTGTCTGTCTCATCAGACAAAGAAATACAATTATTGTATTTTTCCCAGTATCTATAAGGGTGGGGGGAAGAGGGTAGTTTGGATATGAATGTTTTTATATCTGCTCTCTTATTGATTCTCTTGCCTTACTGCTTAAAAAGTGTTAAGGCTGAAAGAATTCGTAGGTAAATATGTAATATGAAGTCTCTTTTCCCTTATTTTCTTCAGATTCATATCTTTCCCTTATTTTCTTTAGATCCAGGCTTGTATGATGACGATGATGTTTGTTGATTTTCAGATGTTGAATGCAGAGCACACTTTCTGCACTGCTTATTGCAAGTTTTCACACTTTCCAAATATATAGTTCTTTCTGCATAGACTTGCAAGTTGATGTCAGGGAAGCTTGTAAAATTGAGAGAAATAGTATATTCAAATGAGATTTACTTTCTAAACCAGTTGAACCAGATAAATCAATTAAAGCAAATAAAACTCTATCTGCATTTGAATATCAGTTTGGGATGTCAAATGGAATTGGTACTACATGAGTGATTTAAAAATTCATGAGGTTTTAGAAGGATAACCCAGAACGTGCAATCATACACACAATCAGGCAAGAGCTCCCAGGCTCGAGGAGTTACCTTGGACAGCAATCCCATCCAAGGGGAGAGGCCTCAACTGCAGACCCCCTGCAGATCCTCTGCTCGGAGCAGGATCAACTCAACAGGCCCCCTCTGGCGAGTCTCCATTCATACCCTCGTTGAGCCTGATCTGTGGTCAGATATGGTTGCTTGCAACACCGACCAGCCAGGGCCGGTCAGTGTTACAAGGCTGAAGCCAAATATCACATAGATGAGGTCAGACACAAGTCACCAATTGGAGGGCCTTGATCCCTGCTGGAGCAGGTGCACCTGCCATGGATGAAATTGTCCACTCAGGACGCATTAGACTAGGGAATATTGACCTGTAAATCAGGGAAGAAAGGTTTCTCAGAAACAGACGTCACTTAGTTTTTACAGCTGTTCATAAGCCTATCTAATCAAGTAAGTGCCACCAAGATAGTCTTGCCTAATAGAATGGGTAAGGCCAAAACGATAAAGACTATTTGCTGAAGATAAGTGCCTACTTTCAAATTCCTGTAATTTGGAACAATTTATTTTCTACTTCCTATGCTCCAAATACAAAGGCCTCAACCCCTACAGAGACCTACTTGTCATCGCATCTCTTCCTTCTCTTTGTTTTCCGTAATGCTATCGGACCGGGTCCTTTTATGTTACCAAACCTTTCTCCTAATCTTGACTTTATGTTCTCAGCCAAACCATTTTCTAGTAAGTCCTTGAAATAATGTCTGTTCTCATGCCACATCTCATACCGACGGTCTCCTTCCACATTCCTACCTAGCTTCCACTCAGCATCAGTAACCTTGACAGCCATTCTCATCCAGCGTGTGACATCAGGCCTTGCTTTGCCCATTTCCTGACAGCAAGTAAATCCCAGAATTAAGGTCCCAGCTCTTCCCAGCACTTCCAAGCAATGGACCTGCCGACTATATCAGGTTCCTGTGTTAGAAAGCACATTTCAATGCACAGTAAATGTCTGTGATGCCTTTGCATTACTGGATACCAGCTTCATCTCTTCAAACTTTCCTTCATCTGAGGCTGAATATAGCATGACTGGTTGTGCTCAACAGCACAGCCTTGTTTGATCCTGTTTTTTTCCCAAAGAAGAATGGATTTCTTTGTAGGAGAAATACAACTTTAATCTTCTGACTCCATAAAAGCACTATTACTGTCAGTGATAACCTTTCCTTTGTTTTTATAGTTATTAATATTCCAGTCTTT
This sequence comes from Eulacestoma nigropectus, assembly GCA_013397775.1. Taxonomy (NCBI): domain Eukaryota; kingdom Metazoa; phylum Chordata; class Aves; order Passeriformes; genus Eulacestoma; species Eulacestoma nigropectus. The sequence continues at coordinate 780,333 of VZTE01005462.1, read as the reverse complement.
AAAAGTAAATGCCATAAATCTTCCCCAAAACATTTTTAATATGGCAGGACTTTGTTATTTGTTCTTGAGCTCTAACACTAGATTAATCAATCCCGCTTTCCTTTTTTATCCCCTCCCTCCTTTTTCTTGACTTGTATTATTATGTTTTAAGAGTTTTATCCACGGATAGATGGATAGGTAGGTAGGTAGGTAGGCAGATGTCAATGTGCCATGACATACATACAAATATATTTACAAATACACGTTCAAACATATGCATTAAATAAAACACAAAATATCTTCCAGTCCCAGGACTGTTGTGATACAAGTGCTATCATAGCAGTAATGACAATCTCTCATCCTTTCTCTACAACATTAGTTAAAAAACACTCAGTCACATTTTAGAGGTGTCCACAGCCGAAATCCCACCTTGCATCACTCTGCCAGCACCAATGGTCCTCTGTCCTTGAAGGATTTGCTCTGTACTTACTACCCTAGTACGTTGTCTTCTAAATATCATTTTGACAGCATAAGCATTTTAAACATTTAACAGAAACAGAAGAAATTTTGCAGCACTCTTACAAATATATTCAGTCTTGTGTTGACTCTGTTGGTGCACCATTCCTCAGATCAAATAGTGTTTCCTGATTTTTTAGTTTCTAATTATGCTAAAACACTCATATCAGAGACGTAATGAGCCTTTGAATTCTTATCTTGGACCTAAATAGCGTGTAACAAGGAAGATAGTATAAAATTGTAGAGAGTTTGGGAATTGACTGTAATCACAATTTGTGATGTCACCTCTCTGTGAAGTGTGTGAATGTGGTTTGATGCTTTCAGGAAATAGCACACAGTCCTAAAAAACCCCACCACAACAAAACCCTTTAAAACTAAACAGTGAAGGTCTGGGACTTCAGGGAGTGTTGATATCTTGAATTTTATCCAGAAGCAAATGGAAAATTAGAGAATCACAGAAACACAGAATCAATTAGGTTGGAAAAGACCTCTGAGATCATTGCATTCCAACCCTTGACCAAACACCACCATGTCAACTAGACCATGGCACTGAGTGACATGTCCAGTAGTTTCTTGAACACCTCCAGGGATGGTGACTGCATCACCTTCCTGGACAGCCCATTCCAATGTTTAACAACCCTTTCTGTGAAGCAATTCTCCTGATGTCAAGCCTGAACCTCCCAAGATGCACCTTGAGGCTGTGTCCTCTCATCCTGTCACTGGTTATCTGACAGAAGAAATCGACCCCCAGCTGGCTACAACCTCCTTTCAGGTAAATTGGAGAGAGCAGTAAGGTCACCCTTGAGCCTCCTTTTCTCCAGGCTAAACACCCCCAGCTCCCTTAGCTGCTCATTATAAGAATTGTGCTCCAGACCCTTCACCAGCTCCATTGCTCTTTTCTGGACTCACTCCAGCACCTCAGTGTCCTTCTTGCAGTGAGGCACCCAGAAGAGAACTCAGCACTCAAGGTGTGGCCTCTCCAGTGCTGAGTACAGGGCAACAAACACTCCCCTAGTCCTGTTAGCCACACTGTTCTTGATACAAGCCTGGATGGCATTGGTTTTCTTGGTCACCTGGGCACATGCTGGCTCATGTTCAGCTGCCAATCAGCGTCCCCCTGTCCTTTTCCACTGAGTTTTCCAGGAACTCTTCCCCCTACTTCTTGCCACAATAGTGCTGCATGGGGCTACTGTGATCAAAGTGTAGAATCCAGCACTTGGCCTTGTTGAACTTCATACCACTGGTCTCAGACCATCTCTCCAGCCTGTCCAGATCCCTCAGCAAAGCCTTCCTACCCTCCAGCAAATTGACTCTCTCATGCAAATTGGTGTCATCCATGAATTTACTGAAGGTATACTCAATCTCCTCATTCAGGATGAGAGTAATAAATAAAAGTAAATAGAGATAATTCAGAGCTGCTTGCATTGGTTACAAACCAGTATGCCAACATGTTGAAAAAGCTGGAGTTTATGACTATTATTTATCCTCGTGTATTCAAGAGGAGACATAATACACTAACTTTTAGATGATTCAATACTGCACAGTCTTTTCTACAGGACATATGTTGCTTGTCATTGATGGCAAGATGGTGGAAGGCATTCCCTCCTGCTCCTGTCTAGTTATCAAGCAGAATTGAAACTTAGTCCTTATGGCATCCCAATATTTTGACAGAGCCAAGAACACAAAATATTTTTTCTTTTAACAACTTACAGCAACACAGAAGGAATTTCTAGAATGACTTTCACAGTGACTGTGGTGTTTCATCTCAGTTTCTCTGTGTTCCCAGTAGTGTTCACGTACTTTATGGTGTGAGTGTAAGAGCAGTTAAGTTAAAAGGCAAACATTTTTCTTCAATGAGAAATTAGTTTCCCACTTTCAGTGAAGTAACTGGATGAATGACTGAACAAGAACCTCTGTCTGTCTCTTGACTCACATCCCTGACTTTATAACACTCACTGCATCCCATCCCACTTATTTTCGGGGACAAGCAGCAACCAGGCCATCAAGGAGAGAAGAGAACAAGGGAAACTTAATAATATTTCCATGAGGAAGTGACTTTCCTGTAGAGATTATAGTGTCCCAGAGCTTTTGGAAAGCCATTGGTGGGATGTCAAAACAAAACAAAAACAAAATTGAAAGGTTAGACTTAATTCTTGGACGAGCTACTGGAATGAGACTGTAATTTAAGATCTTTTCTTCTAAAGTCATCTATCCCCTTTATGGCTGTGGGAGAAACTAACTTTTATAAGCAGAAAGGAAAAAAGGGTGACCTAGCTTAGATTTAAGATTCTTGAACTTGATTAGTCTGGCCGTTTTAAAAAAAACCCTTGAATAAAAACTTTGCGTGAAACCCTGTTTGAAATGTTTGATTTCATGAAAATAAGTTATTAATTTGACATTTGCTTATTTGTAAGTTAGTGTGACAAGCTGTGATTCAAAACAAGTAAGATTCATCAGTCCTTAAATAAAAACACTCCCTTACCTATAAACAATCATCATCATTGACAGTGCTTTTAGAATCCCATTCAAAGAAGAATTTTCAAGAATTTCTTTCCAAGAAACTCTGCCTAGAGAAATTTGAAAAAATATGTTTGAAAAGACCGTTAAGTGCTCTCTCCTTTTCCTCATATTTTGTTTCTTTAATATTTAAATATTGTGATTTGCTCTTCTAGAGTATGAATACTTACTTTATCATGTAAGATTAATTTATGCTTAACCCTTTGAATTAAGCAACTGAACAATTGGATAGCTTGTTTACAACCCTGATGTAGCCTGCTATTTTCCATAACTCCTGCTTGTCTACAAATGGGGCAAAGAGAGAAATTATATATCTCAGACAGCTACAGGGACAGTGGGAATTTCTTCTTCGCAAGAGCTAGCTGAACTAAAACTTAGGTGAAATTATGTTATTTAAACACCGACATCCAGCTTTCTGCCTTTGCAAAGTACTAGGCACTGATGGGTCCATATTCCTGTTTTTACAAATTTGATGTATTACAGTAAAATAGTGAGGTTGAAGCACACATCTTTAAACTTATTCATAAGGCAGAGTTTTAAATTATTTCCACGGCCAAGAAAGAAAAAAAAAAAGACGGGAAATTCAAGGAATTAAAATTTAGTTTTTTGTCTCTCCTGTGACTTGTTTGTAACTCATATTAGACAAAGCTAGTTGTGCTTTGATATTTGCAAGGTCTCAAGCTCATGCTCCGTGACATTGCTCTTAGACATTATAATCCAAACAACTTCACTGGAGTTGCAATAGCTGTCACTGGACTACAATAAACTCACTGTATCAAATAGAAGATTCTGTATGTGTACTGTGCGTATATGTACAAAAGGTATGGAACTGAAAAGATGAATTTAGTGAGTAGGAGGATTTCCAAGTATAATACTGACCCTGCTTGCCAAGTAAACAGAGTCAATAGCTGTTTCAAATTAAAACCACAAATTCTGAATCAGGCAACCTAACTGGCAATGATATTAAAGTACAAATCACTGTCATTTCAAAATTATTCAAAATTCAGAGTCTTTAAATAAGAATCCTTGCACACATTTAATTCTGAATTAATGTTGCTTCTGAGAGCTGAAGAAAGAATCACCACACAAAGAAGCTTTGGTGTCAGTCCCCTGTGTGTACAGACAGTGCCTGTCATGCCATGGAAACTGTGTTTTTAAATATAGACACGGTGCATCTGTATGACTTTAAAGTAGAGCTGTGTTTTCAGTCAGTGGCATCTGCCAGATTGTGGATGATGCTAGATCATGGCAATATGGTTAAGTTTGTGAGTTTGTGTATAATTATGTTACAGGGAAAAAGAATGTGCTTCACTGCCAGAAAAGGAGGAGAGAATGAAAGAGCGAAAAGAGCTACTCAGTGAAGAGAAATTCTGCAACACAAAGCTGGAACAACTTCCATATTCAGAATTTGGATGGTGAGAAGTAGTGAGGAAAATGTTTACCACAGCTTTTCATCTTGACTTCATTCTTGTGGTGTTACATGATTTAATGAGTCATCTTAAAAGTTGCACATCTTCTAGTATAGTATAAGAATGTCTTTAATCTTCATTATGAGACCAAATATTAAATTTCAGCTTCACAAATTTTCAATGTGCTTGAATTTTCCTGTGTTGGAACTAACGATCTTTTCCATCTAGGCTTAAACCACAATGATGGTATAGATATTATCAGTTTATAGGGTTATTTCATTACAGAAAGAGAACTGACAATTTAGCCTAAAAGGAAAAGTTAGTAATTTAGCCTCTCTTGTTTCCTTGGTGAGTTTTTTCTGCATGCTCCCTTTGCCCTTTCTGCCATCCTTGCTACATTCTCTCAGCAATCCACACAACCCAGTTCACCTCAAACAAAGAAGCAGAAGCCCTCCTTACAATACTGAATACTTCATATAAAGCTTCTGCTTTGATAAATGCTGGTTACTGTACTGCACAGGGCTATGTCCCACATCATACTGTTCATTGAATGGCTGCAGGAGGTTTCTTTCAGAAACCCAGAAAACTTTTCAATTTCTCTGCTAAAATGAGGGCCAAAATAAGCTCTTCACTTCTGAATAAATGAGAGGTGGATTAAAAAAAGCTCTCATGCCAGTCATAGCACCCAGGACTTGCCTGATAGGTAAGAGCAGTAACAAGAGAACAGCTATTTCCACACCCTATGTTCATTCCCAATATAGAAATACTAACAAGTTTTGGTAAGTTTGTATGATTTTCCAGAAGTGTAGGCATCACAGAGGGTAGGATTGTTTAACCCTGGTTAAAGGTCCCTGTGAAGCTAAAGTTTCATATAACCTCACTGATTTTAATGTTTTCAAGTTATAGCATTCGCCAGAGACATTTCTCACTGATGGAATGAAAATAGTACTGGTAACTTTAGCTGTCTGACTCATCCACCAGTGATGAGGGGGAGAACGTTGCCTTCTAGCTCATTCACTTTCTGTGGTCTAGTGTTCAGCCACGACGTCTTGGCTGGTGCCTACTTTATCTGGGACTTCCAGATGGTCCCTTATCCAAGGACAGGACAAGCCCAGGAATGCTTAGCCCCCGAGATCATTTGCATAAGATGCAATGCAATTGGAATTTCCTTTACTCTAGCTCCATCTTCAGTGGAGTTCAGACCATCTGAGTATGTCTGTCCCTTGACATACAATAAGTTTAGTTCAAATACTAGAGTAGTTTGCTGATTGTGCATTGCATTTACTGGGGAAGAGTGGAGCAGGTAAAACAGATTCAATGTTTCAAAACAATACTTGAAAATAAGCTGAGAATTTTTTCAAAGATTTTCAGAGATAAAATCTTGTGCTTTTTCTCTCTTTCTCAAGAGATGCTTCATTTTGCTCTTCAACACCAGAAAGCTCCTAGCTTAATTCATCAAAATGTACTCTAGTTAGGTAGTTGATGAGAGGTGATTTCTTATTTAGAAGCACATCATCCATTGCATCAGCCTCCCACACAGATATAAAAATATGAAAACTGGAGGTATAAAATCAGAAAAAGAAAGCAATGTAATGGCTCATCAATCCTATGGCTGGTTGCAGCACAGTTAGGGCAGGGTGACAGACTTCAGCATATCCAAAAATGTAAAAATAAAATTTCCTAAGAATAAAAATTAGGAATTAATCAACCTAGAAATAGTCAAGACCTTTTTTTCAGTCTCAAGGAATAATATCACAACATTAGGAAAAGAGCGTGACAGAGTTTTTGTCTGTAAATTAAAATACTGGGGGAAAAAAGCTCATACTCCAGCACAAAAACTCTTTGTCAAAGGCAGCATTCACTCCTGCCTAAAAAAAGGCAGTATTGCTGTCACCATGAAATCTTATGATCTGTCCAGTGATAAGCCTGGACAACATTGTGTTAAAGAAAGGATCAGCTGTCCACCTATGAGAAATGATGGGATAAGAAGCTTTGATTTTATTCGTTCTGTGAAAAGGCACAAGCAAAAGATAATCAACCTTTATAATTCTCTGGTTTCCTCCATTCCCATCCCCAGAGAAGTTGAGAAAAGGTCCTAAAACTAAAAGATGTGTGTGAAATAAGCTACTGTGGTAGTCTGGGACCGGCAAGAAACTGAAACAGGGCAGAAAATTGTTTCTTGTAGCTTAAGAGGAATCAATTGATGAATGCTTTAGGCTACTGGCAGCTAAAGAGTATAGGAATGGATTTCTTTAGTCCTGTCATCTGATTATACCCACTGAAGCTCATTAAGAAACAATATCATTTATAATAATTTTCCATTTGTTGAAACAAATGGAAAATGCACCATGAAAATCTCCCAGAGTATCTGTTTCTTATTTAAAAGAGAAAAAAGAAAAAGTAACAGTGTCAAGTGTGAGCACTTGTGTGTCAACAGATCTTGTCAGCAAGGAAAAACAGATTTGCCCCAAAACAATAATTAGATGATTCTGAAGGATGTGGAAACCAGTCTTGTGTTGAGAGAAAGAGAAGTATAATATGTAAGTGCAATGTAGCCATTATAGATTCAAATCTATATATAGCATTACATGTAGTATGTATAATTTCTGAGAGATTCCAGAAGGATTTTATATAGAAAGAACAATGCACTTTGCTAATGTGCTAAGATTTGTATAGAAGAAAAACTTTTTTCTTGTGGAAAAATTGCTTACTGGAATGAGAAGCCCTAGACTCTGAAAAAACTTCTGAATGTGCCCAAGTGGTCAGAAGAAATGTGTATTCTAGATGGGAAAGATGATATTTTTTAATTATTCCCTTATCCTGGATTTAGTTACATTAAAAACTTTGCCTTTTCACTGATAAAAACAAATTCTAACCAAATTCTAACCAGATCCCCAAGCTCAAGATAGCTTAGAATGGCCAGGCATATTCTACTGGGTAATTGTAAATTAAAAGATGATTCAGATCTTACTTAAAGAACCACAAATTAAGTCTCTCCATTGATTGTAACAACACAACTTAAGAGATAAAAACATCTATGCCAAAAACCCTGGCACTACACATTGGGTCTGACACCACACGACCAGTATTGTCACTGCTAGTCACAACCAGCACTCCTCAGGAGTAAATAGTTTCATATTTTCATGAATAACCTACATGATGATGAAGACAAATATTCCCTGTCACAGAATCCAGATGGGTTCTGCCCCTTTATGTCTGGCATGGCAGCATGAGAAGATGAAAAGGCCTTGTTTTAGTGTAAATACTGCTCCGCAGCTACTAAAACATCAGTGTGTTAACAATATTATTCTCATCCTAAACCCAAAACATAGAAAATTAACTTTATCCCAGCCAAAGACAGGATAAAGTGTAGCGTAGCAAAAGTCTGCTACAATTTCTTGCAGGTTTTAAATTCAGCAGCAAAGCAGTTGCAAACTGAATATTTGGTGAATACAGAAATCTTGTCAGACCAGAATGTTTTTAAAGGTCTAAAAGTCTAAAGAACAAACATAACTATTTGAGACACACACACACACAGAGGAAGAGTTTTCTGCTACAGTTGTTTTCTTCTTGTTCCTACTTTCACTTTAACGCGAAGTGATTTAGGCAGTTCTAAGTCTCCTTAAAGGTTTTCTTGGATCAATGAGAATGGGTTTTCTGTTTCGTGGTCATTCACCTGACTGTAGAAACAGCAACCAATCATTTGAGACATTTTAAAACAAAGGTTTTGTTTATCTAAGCACTAAGAAGGCCCAAACACATAGAAATCAGTAGAGCAAGGCATATATTACTACTGGAAAGACTTTGGGTGAAAGATGGTTTTCTATCTCTGTACAAGACACCAAATAACCAGTTGGAATAAGGCAGACTAAAGCACCACACTGCACCAAGATAGAAGAAAGAGGCCTTAAATCTGTAGGCAAGCATTGGGAAGCAATAGTGGATTGTCTCACTTTTAACCATGGGAATTTCAGAGGATGTAAACCATTGCTATAATGTTGGAAGCAATGCTCTGACAATGTCTGTTATTTAACTCTTCATTGCCCTGGAACACATGTCATATATGAAATTAGGTAATTGGCTTTTGCATATAAAAATCATCTTATAACCAAGTTAATAGTTATTAAAGTTGTTAAGATAGTTAAATTGTTAACCCCCCCCCTTCTAACCAATGTCCCTCCCCAGCAAATGATCCATTGGTGAAAGGGACTTGTGATGGACTTTGGAATTCACCAATCATCTTGTGCCGTGGGGCAGGACAGTGGTGGGTTCTGGGAAGAGCTAAGAGGGTATAAAAGTAGGATCCCAGAGCCCTTCTCTCTCTCTCTCCCCCATGGGGCTAAGCTGGTGAACATCCCCTGCAGCTGCCAGGCGTTGGGTAAGGGGGGGGGTGGGGCCTATCTCTGTTCAGAGACCTCGTGGGTTTTTTTTCTCTTTTCTTTCTCCTTTTTTTTTTTATTTTAAGCGAATTTTACCTCAGATTAGCTGAGGTAAAGCCAGCGCTGAAGATTTCTGCTGTGGGTGCATAGCCAGTTTGGCTCCAAGAGTCTCTGATCCTGCCCTCCCGGGTTTGTTTTTTTTTTTAATACAGTTTTAAGAATTCAGATACTGTTATTTTTCCAAATTATCTTTTTGTAATAAACAATTTTTTTTAATTAAAATAAGAGTTGTTCACATTTTTAACACACATGACCAAAGTAACTAGGTGTTGTTTTCAAAAATGAAACAGCAAATTCAAAGGGTTATTTATAAAACTAATCCTGATGAAGATCAGTGTTCTAGAAAACTGCAGCTTATATGATGTCACTTCATATGGTTGGTGATTGCCCAATTCTCTAATTTGCTGAAGTCTCTCAGCAGGACCTCTCTGTCCTGAAGGCAGTCAAAAGCTCCTCCCAATTTAGTGTCATATAGCAAGACCTGAAGGATAAGAGGGTGTCAGAGACGAGTTTCATAAGTGAAAGCAGAGTGGGCTGTGACAGTGGCAGAAGAGGAGTATTTCAATAACTATTTTATGAGGCAGAGGGTGAAGCGAGACACAGAAGTCAAGAAAATTATACATTACAGAAATACACAGAGGGGTAATTTTTCTTCCATAGATTTCTCATCTGAAAGCTTCCTCGATCACTTGAGCCATTTCATTGAATTTAATCTTCTCCAGTACAGGTCCACTTGAGAGAAAAAGGAAATCACCTCAACCACTTTAAGCCTCATATTGCCAAAATTGCAGTAGGACGCAGTAGGATGGCCTTGGGGGTGTCTTGAGAAGTAAACATGTAGATATGTAAGTTGTTTTCATTCATTTAAAAACATAAAATTTGCCAAGGAGACATAGAATGATAGAATCATTAAGGTTGAAAGAGACCTTCAAGATCATCAAGTTCAACCTTTGACCAAACAACACAATATCAACTAAACCACGGCACTCAGTGACACATCCAATGACTTTCTGAACATCTTCTGGAATGGTGACTACACCATCTCCCTGGGCAGCCCATTCCAATGTTTAACCATCCTTTTAGTGAAGAAATTCTTCCTAATGTCCAACCTGAACCTCCTCTGGTGCAGCTTGAGGGCATTTCCTCTTGTCCTACCACAGGTTGCCTGAGAGAACAGGTCGACCTCCACCTCCTTACTGGTAGTTCTAGAGAGTGAGAAGTTCTCCCCTGAGCCCCCTTTTCCCCAGGCTAAACCCTGGGTCCCTCAGCCTCTCATAGAGTTTAGTCTCTAGACACTTCACTAGCTTTGCTGCCTTTTTCTGGACATGCCTCCGTATCTCAATGTCTTTCTTGAAGTGAAGGGCCATATTTTGACCATCAAGAAATTCTTGAAGGAAGAATTTTAGCCAGATCACAAAGAAAAAATGTGTGTTAGTCAAATCTAGAGAAATCATGAACACTTCAAAGGATGAATTCTAATCCAAAGGTCAGAGTGACTACAAAGCCTTCTGTGTTTGTGGTAAACAGCAAACCAGCTCTGAAAATCCAACAGACTATACTGAGTAGGGAAAACAATGTAGCCTTTTATTTGAGCACATGCACTCAACCAGCAAGTTTATAGCACTCACCCGTAAGAAAACAGCTTTTTCACTTTAGGCAAATAGATAAAGCTCTCTCAGTATTCCTTTGTTTCCCCTATGGTGTGTATGGTGCAAACACTGGGCTAGTGGGCTGGGAGTACACCTGTTAGAAATGAGAACCATTCCACTGACGTCAAAGACGCTAAGCTACAGCAGCACCAAGTGAGAACCTGGCCTAGAATACGTTTTGACATTTGCTAAATGTTAAATTTTGTAAGCTTCTGTCCCTTTTTTCAAGCAAAAGTCTGCCTTTCCCAGTTGCTGCCCAGCTCACATACCCCTGTGAAATAGTCTGAAATCCAGTAAAAAAAAAAGGGAAAAAAGAGGTGAAAAAAGAAAAATAAGTGGTCTTTTTGCCCCCACTCACTCAGGAGAAGGAGGAATTAATAAATAAAGCAAAATAAAAAAGATAAATATTTCACTTCGCCTTTTGATGCCTTTAATCAATTTGTTCTCTTTAATTTTAGACACTTTTATAATTAACACTCTGCTAATTGTTCAGACTCAGGCTGATAAGGGCAACTGTTCAATGATTTATTATACACTTTTTAAAAGAGCTTCTCAGTTTAATAAGCTTCTCAGAAAGTAAAAAATAGCACTGAGATAACAAGAATCTCACTCCCATTTTTCCTGTATTCCTATATCCTTTTTCAAGGGTAGGATTGGACCCTAACTTTCCAAGATCCTTAAAAGTCACAACTTCTGCTGAAACAGACACCTGCTCTATTGACTTGGTGCACATACAGCCTTGTATGGATCTGTCCCAGTGGAAAGGGACTCTGCACAGCCTTGGAATCACGAGTGAAGTATCTGTGGCATACATATAGGCCACAGCGTTGCCAAGCTGGTGGAGAGGGCTTTAAATTAAAATTGCCAGGAGAGGGAAACTTCAGTCCATCCCACTCCTACCAGTTTGATGCCAGTGTCAGCAATAGATGCCCAGAGCCTGGAGAGGAATCACAGGTCCACAGGAGAATCTGCAGAACAGCACAGAGGAATTCCAGCCATTCCGGCCAGGAAGTCAGCCTCATTGAGGGCCCAACTTAAACACCTCTATGCAAACAGAAAGAAAATGGGAAATAAGCAAGAGGAGTCAAAGGTGTGACCATGCTGGCAGGGCTATGATCTTAGTGGCATCATGGAGACATAATGGGATGAATCCTGTGACTGGAGTATTGGGATGGAAGGACACCTGCTCATTAGAAAGGACAAGCAGGGAAGACGAGGCCATTGGCACTCTCTATGTCAGTGACCAGCCGGAGCACATCATGTTTGATGTGGGATGGATGGCGAGATGACTGAGAGCTTATGGGTGAGGATCAAAGGGAGTGCAGGGGTAGGTGACATTGCAGCAGGGGTCTGAGACAGGCCACCTGACCAGGAAGACCAAGAAGATGAAGGCATAAACAACCCAGGAGGTTCCTGGAATGTGCTGAGGATAATTTATTCTCCAAGTGATAGAGGAGGCAACGAGGAGAGATGCTGTGCTGGACCTTGTTCTTGCCAACAAGGAGGGGCTGGTGGCAAATATGAGGCTTTAGGACAGCAACCATGGAATGTCAGAACTCAAGATCAAGGGCAGTGAGGAGGGCACACTGCAAGCTCACTACCCTAAACTTCAGGAGAGCAGACTTCAGCTTCTTCAAGAGTCTGCTTGGTCACATACCATGGGACTTATCCAGTGCCCTAGAGCAAAGACGGGCCTAAGAAAGCTGGTTATTATTCAAGGATCACCTACTTCAAGACGTTCAACTCTTTCTACTCTCAACTCCAGGCTCTCCAATATGTTGTCTAGGATGCAGATACTGACCTGCCATTAGATATCTACAGGATTCAAGATTTCATGACAGAGCTCTTTCTTTAGACTCCCTTTACAATCAAGGGAGAGAAACAGTCATTCCTTGGCTGGGATGCCTTCTCGGGGGACCTACCTTTGAAGAGGATCATCTTAAATGCAAATATTTTCTGCAGTGATCTGCATGTCTGGAGTAATTATTTCAGACAAGATGTTAACATTAAAGGCATGCAAACTGAAGTGCACAAATAAAAATAAAATCAATTAGAAAATAAAATTATAATAAAAACAATACTGAAAGAAGCTACTTTGCAGCTACACTGTCACAAAGATGTGAGCATTGGTCTGCCTGCCCAGAGGACCATGTGGCAGGAAGCAGTGCTGATAGCCAGTGCCAAGAGAAACCAGGAAAGTGGGTGTGCAGAGGGGAGTCTGCTCCCTGACATCTTCCTTATCCCCTCTCTCCCCTATCTTGCACACTCCATACAGTAGGTGTTTCCTCAGACAGATGTTGACCAAAGAGTCAATCATCAATATTTTGTCAACTTTTTTTGTTGTTTTGTTGCACTTATTCTACTTATTATACTTTTGACCTCCAGCACAATATTTAACCATGACTACTGAAAACCCATTATGCATTTCATTCTTTGAAAGCTCAAAGGTTTGTTGTCCTGGACAGTAAGTTGGAGTCCTCAGGACAGTAAAAGCTGGAGTTTTTTGGAGGTGTGTAGCTGTTTTCAGTTTGATTTCAAATCACTTCCTCGGTGCCTCAGGGAGCATGTGTGCCCCCTTGACTTACACATAATAAACTCAAACATGCACAGGTTGAGGACTGTTTCAGCTCAAGGAAATTATTTGGCTAGTGACTTAAAGTTTAGGAATGAGCTTATCTGCAACCATAAATCTGTACTGCTCTATTTATGTTAGAGAAGGCTTTGACATACACCCATATATATTTTTATTGTCACAGATTTTTTTCAAAGTATTCCTCAATTTTGCTTTACTGTAGTTTGAAGACATTCTAAACATTTTTTCTTTGGACTTGTTTAGAATGACAAGGGACTTTTTAGAGGGTTTGGGGAGATTCCTTTGTGAGTTACAATGATATATGATATAATGTAAACAGCTTTATTTATTGGATATAAAAATTCATCTATAATTGAACACACACTGAATTGTGTGCCTGTTGCAGAGGCAGTGGGGCACAGCACTGTGGAACAGGACCAGCATATTGCAGGTGACTTGAAAGTAATAGTGCTATCAAATTTGCACACCTGAGCCACCATGATATGATTTCATCCTTAGCAGCCCGATCTCACGTGCTGGCAATGTGAAAAAGAGCCTTTTGTCTCCAAGGCCCTATTTTGAATGTAACATAAACTGGTAGCAAATAAAGTAGGCATCTAGCTGCCATCTCTCACTAGCTCATATAAAATTAATTGCATGGTGCCACATATTTTCAGTGATGTAGTGTGAAAACTTCATGCCACCTGATCCCATTCTTTCAGCACTTGTGCCCTGTTGACCATGAAACAATTTCAAAATACTTTTTTATGGAGTTTAACACCAGAGGAAACAAATAAAAGACCTACACTGGTCTCCTCTGTGTCACAGGTGATTGCATTGCAGTTAGTTATCCTTGTATTGAGTTCAGTGATCCAGGAGAGGCTGTGTCTGCCCCGTGCTGGACACAGCCTGTTTCAGTCTCCAGCAGATCCACCTCAGGACACAGCTGAGCCCAGCAACCCCAGTGGTGGTGGCTTGGGGAAAGTGTACTTAGAAAAGGGCAAAATACTGCTTGGAGGAGAAGGGTGAGGAAAGATGTGAGAGAAACAACCCGGAAGACAGCACGGTCAATAGAAAAAGAGAGAGAGGGTGCTGCAGGTGCTGGACCACAAGAGCTCTCCAGCTCTTGGAGAAGACCACGGTGATGCAGATTGTTCCCCTGAAGCCCATGAAAGTCCACAGTGGATCAGCTATCCAAAGAGCAACCCACAGCAGACGCCATGCAGGAGCAGGTGGTTGCACACTTGAAGGAAATTGCAACCTGTGGAGACCTACCACAGGATCAGGCTCCTGGTGGGAGCTGTGGCCTGTGGGGACAACCCCACACAGGGACAGATCTTCTGGTAGGAATGATGAACCAGTGAGAGTCCCACCCTTGAGCAAGGGAAAAGTGTGTGGAGGAAGGAGAAGCAGAGGGGAGCTGTCATGGACTGATGACAAATCTTATTCCCCAAACCTCTGCACCGCTGAGGGAGGAAGGATTATAGGAATCAGGATTGGTGAGTGAAGCTGAGCCTGAGAAAAGGAAAGGAAAATGGCTACATGTTGTCCCTCAAAGAATAAAACAAAACCACAAAACCCACCAAAGTTGCTATCATTCAGAAACTCTTTAATACAATGTATTAAACCAATGTTTACAGAGATCAAATTTAGTTTTAAATAATCCAAACAATATCCTTCCACCATCACCCCTCAAAGTTGTTTTGAGGTTTTCCTATCCTTATGAATAGGAAATTCTTGGGGTAAACTGGTCAAAGGTCAGCCTTCAGCCACAAGATCCTGGAAGGTTTTGCAAACTAGACTGAACAGACATAAGGCTTGTTTTCTACCTGTCAGTGACTAGATACAGTGACTGCTTTACCTCTCAATTTTCTTTTTGATTAAACCAAAAAGAGCCACCTTAAATCATTTAAGCTTCACAGCAGAAGGGTTTTTCTCCCAGATTCCTGATTACTTTGTAGCCTTTTCCCAAACTCTGAAGTATCCCACATCCTTCAACAATACTGGTTGTCAAGATGAGTCTAGCAGCATCTTACTAATGCTGTGTTTACAGGCAACAACGTGTATTTCTATATTCTTTTTCATATGTCCAGAAAATTGTAACAGTTTTATCTGTTCCAGCATTGGATGGAGTCATTTATCTAAGGTATAAATCTTTGGTTCCCAGGAGAAAATCTCTAAACTCTTGACTCTGCCTGCACACTTGATTCTCATGTAATACTTGTATTTTTCTGCACTTATTCATATTGTATGGAGTGACTCACTCAAAGTGCTAGAGAGAGAAGTGTCTTGCATCTCTGTAATGGTGTGGGGAGAAAATTAGGAATGTATGGGGACATTTTTTCCTAATTTTTTTTTGTTGTTGTTCTGAGCTTCATGAACATCTGCTACTATCCTGGAATGAGTCATAACTTTAAAGTGTAATTCTACAGTACATAGTGTAACTTTAGCCACTAGATTTAAGGGGGTGCATGATTCCCATGTAAAATATTTATGCTATTTTCTTTATACAGAAATGCCTACTTGTCTCAATTTGCCCAATTTCTTTTCATTACTAACCTGGTTTTAGCAGTGTTGAGAACCAAGGGAATGCACTTTTTAAAGAGAAATGAGGAAAGGTGGGGTCCTGCCTTGCTCTTGGGGTGCACCGAGTGCAGGGAGCTGAAGCTGGGGCTGAGGGGCTCTTAGCCTCACGTGCTACCACTGTGTCTGCAGGCGATGCATGACTCACTCTCACAGGACCAGTGAGTGACTGCCAGAATTAGCATCCAGACTGCAGTTTTGAAAAGAGCTGGGCCCTCTTTGCTGTGATAGTTTATATTGCATCTTGGGATCCCTTACAAAGTATTATTTTTATTTGCCTCAGTAAATCATCCATCCACAATGTCTATTTTTTCAAGTGCAAAAAAAGCACTTTTTAGCAGAGTTTGTTCTTCCTCCCACGGCTCTGACAAGAGTATAAAATTTCCTGCACACAAATTAACTGAATCTTGTGTAAATGAGAGATGTTTCAGGCTGAGGTTCAAGAAGTACAGCTACTGAGAGAGCTGGATTTGCCTTAGTTTGATTTTTACTCCTGTTGGCTTACAGAACTTAAAACTCATGTTACAAGGAATAGCCAAAAGCTAATTCCATTTGAAAAAAAACCAAAAAAAAAAGCCAGGCTTGTATGAACATGACACAACAACCTTCATCTCAGCTGATTTTGATTTTTAGAATATTGTTTATTATACTACAGCAGAGAGCCCTCTGGCTTTACAAGAAGGTACTTTATGGATTTATTCAGGTGACAAATACCATGGCATGATTTTATCAGGATGATAAAAGAAATATGTTTGCCTTACTCTGATGCAATTTCAGACTTACTTTAAAGCACTCTAAAAGCTAATTAAACCAACACAAGTATTTGTGCTTCATTTCTGTTTCACTCAGATACAATTTTAATATAAATTATAGGACCTTCTAGACAATTTCACAGTGTGAGCTATGGAGATCTGTTTTAGGTGGCTATGATCTCCTGACTAGTATTTCTGTATGAAATCACTGGTATAACTGCTGCCTTAAACTATTGAGCACCAACATTTCCTAAAAATAGCCAAAACTACATTCAGACAGAAATTAATGTTGCTATAGGCATTTAGAAACATGGCAGTTCAGTGCCACAATGCACTCTGTGCTAATTCAAAATCCAAACGGATTTTCATATAGAAAGCATCTATTCTGGCCAATTTTTACAGTGGTTGAGTATTTTTGCAGGGTTTAGAGCCTTGCAACAGAAACAAGCAAAGTCTAAAGTAATAAAAAATATTCCTTACATTTAAACTCCTTTTAGAGTTTCCAGTCAGGAGAGCTCATGGTCCAGCTATCCCAAAAATATGTCATAAACTGGGAAGACTGGGGAGGGAGGGAGGGAGGGAAGAAGAAAAAGACAAAAAATAAAAGTTGTGTTATAATTATTTTCTTTGTATCACTGGTAATTAAAAAGCAAAATAGATAACTTCTACCTTCTGAAGCCAAGTGTTTACTATCTAGTTCTTGACTATCTTGCATGTTTTTAATTAATTTTATGTTTGGATTGGAAGGCTCTTTCTGCAAACGTCAACTTTTCCCTTTTGCATTAGGAGATTTTTAATGCTCTGGTGATACTGCCAAGAAAGTTTGACAAAAAAGATTATAAGGTAACCTGAAATGGCCCAGTTCATTAGCCTTTCTGGATGTGAAGTATTCTTTTCCACAGGCAACCTCTAACAAAATAGACACAGTGTATATGGAAAGATCTGGAAATATCAATTAGAAATACACTAAACAGATCTCAGTTTTTCTAATAAAATACCTTATTTGTTCCACTGGCAGAGATTATAGTTTCCTGCCCAAATTACCTTAATGGCATTCAATCAAAAGAATTTCCCAAAGTCTGTTGTAAAACAGAATAAGTGACCTAGAGCTAAGTAGAAACAGTATTATCTATTCTCCTTCCTTAAATTATTTGCAAATACTTGGTGATCTATAAAAGGGAAAGAAAGTTGGCAACACTTCAGAGTGTTTCAGGCCACCTTTGTCATATGCTTTTGTTTTGCAAGTTAAGTAACGTAACAATTTACTCGAGCATGCATAAACTATACCAAGCTTTTATCTATTCAAAGAAACGCAGCAAAGTAAAACTATTTTTTGTAAAGTTGTTTGTAATCATGACAAGATAATTCAGGGTCAGGGCTCATGAGCAAAAACCGTATTTTCTGAGGCCATTCTCTACTATGTCCATCTAATAAAATCAAAGAGATGAAAAATATGCTCAGTCTTTCCCAAGAAATAATCAAAAATGGGGGAGGGGGGTCTGTACAATCATCTTCCTCAAAGGAAATCTTTCCTTCTACTCTTATAAAAAAACCCCAAAAACAAAGAAGAAGAAGAAATAAAAATGTGGAATATATTTAAACAAACTCTTCCACAACAAATGAGGAATTGTGAAATTATTTGGCCCATAAGTGTATACAACACATTTTAAGCTTGCCTCAAGCATAGACTTGTCAATGGTATACTATATTGCAAATAAATCTACTATTAATTACCCCACATGGGTACTCAAAAACACGGTTTTACTTAGTCCAGTTCATTTGAAGAAGCTGATTAAAACACATATAGCCTTAAATTGCCAGTGCTGGCTTTCTCCAGGGGGGAATCCTCTTCCCATGTCAGTTTTCCCAGCAAGTGTTCAGCAGGGTGCTGGAGATCGATCCTCTTCTGCACAAAGGAGGTTGTGTCTGGCAGAGCCTTCTCTGTGAGCACTCCAAGACTTAGAGCTTACTCCTCCTCTCATTCCAAAACAGCCTGCATTTGGGGACCTTCCAGGGCTGCTAAAAAACATCTGTTTGGGAAGTGGGAGAGTTTGGAAAAGGCTGAAGATGTACTCGCTACAACAGAGAAGGGCAGAAACAAGCTTTTGTAAATAGCTGACTAATGTATCTTCTTTTGGACTAATCCCCTTGTTTTGAAGTCTGCATCACATTGTTAGTCCTCATTTCATGTTTTTAAATATTGGAAAGAGGATATTTCTGTTGTTGCTAAAATTAAAAGTGTGGTAATTAACTGTGGAAATTCACAGATATGAAATATCAGTGCATACTGCACACAATTTCTGTGGTTTCTAATGCGTGAAAAAATGCTTGAAGACTTTAAAAATTATTTTTATGGGAACACTGTCAACACACAAAAAACTAAAAACTTACCGGAAGCTTCATTGAACAGTATTGATCCATTTTCACACTTGAATTTATTGTCACTGAAAGTATCTGGGCACTTTTGTTACCCTAATGCTGCATTGAGATCTGTGAAGGCTAATTCTCTTTGTATTACTATTGAATGTAATAGTGGTCATAATGATTGTAAAGGGGTTTTCCGATACAGCATTTCTAGACCTTTATATGGAAGACACAGAGTGTATTCCTGCCACAAGAGATAAAAAACAGTAAAAAATACCAAAAAAACCCATGATGATCCAAATTCTTTATTTTGGAAAAAATAAAGAAGTGTCCTAAGCTTGTCATCAATATAAGAACGTTTTTTAGTACCTCTATACAGCATCTCTGCAGACCTTAATATAACAAGCATCATACTCAACAAAAAAATCAGCAAGCAGATTCTGTGCTCTTTAGTTCTTAATGGAACAAATTAATTGGATATGTTTTGTAAGCATAACAGGGAAAAAAATCTCCTTGCTGTGATTGTCAGCTTTGTTGCATAATTGAGTGCCACATGAAAATAATATCATAAGAAATCACACTCAACTTCCAGACACAGCTGCAGAAAAATATTTCCTTTTAATTGCATTTCTAAGCTTCTTGCAGATGCCTTAAATACCATCAGACACCTGAAACAGCACTAGATGTGAGAGCTGAGTTACCTGAATTCCTGCCTTGGACACCTGGTCAGCTGCGAGTCTCTTGAGAACCCACAGATACAACAGGGTTATTGACTTTTATGGAGGCTTAGGTACTCTAGTTTGAAAACTACTATCTTAGGTGTCTTAATCTGAGCTGAATCTTCCATTTGAGAAGGAATTATATGGATATTTTGCCAAAGAAATCCCAAACTGAATAGATGCTGGTGGGATTATTCGTTCTTCTCAACACTTTTCTTGAGTTTGCATGGTTGGAAAAATTACACTGTTCAACAGCGAGCACACTGCAAAACTCTTCCAAAGGACATTTTCAACAGCTTCTTTAGAAAATCTGGTGAACAACATTCCACAAAAAAAATCAAGTCATTAACCACTGAGAGGATTAACATATCATGGTCATTATAAGAACATGTTCTATAATTTTTCTGTTTGCAGTTGTGAATGATATTTGCATTTTTGAATCTCTCAAGAGCTGTGTCCTTCTCTCTAAAAGTTAGCAGATGCACAATTTCTACGAAGTCAAGATTCTCGTGTTTTCACATTACGGGAATTACGGCATGGCATATGTTGCCATGTCCTGTGACACTGTTTGACAGCTTTCTGCTGTATTTATTGGGGAATCTTTGAATAAATCATGGTACAAGAGAAGCAATATGGAGCTAAGAAACACTCATTAACATGGAGGAATCCTAGAACCCCAGTGCTATGAAAGAGCCAATACAGTTTATGTAAAGTATTTAGGAAGCTGGCTCTGTGGGAGGTTAGGGGAATGAACAGCTTTCATCAGAGAAGAGCAGATGTATGTTACGCCATTTATTTTAAATGGGACCCGTAGTAAAGTCATTCAAACTGCTAAACGAGAAGATGGGTTTGCTGTCTCTCAGGCTGGGCTTCCTCTCCCCTCAATTAAGCACCCAAGGTGTAATTACATGCTTTCTCAAATTGCATTATTCAGTTGCCCCAGATCAGCCAGTTAATTCTTTCCTAAGGTCAATGGACGGCAACCTAGAGTCATAGGACTTACCCCAAACAGTATACATGACATCCTCTGGACACACCTAAACACGAGGCAGGTTGGGTTTGCCATGGCTGCACCTGGGGGGGTGCATCCTTACGCGATGTCCCTTCTCCATGACTCTGTTTCTGCACAGACACCCTTCACGGTTGCTGTCATGCTTCCCCATCCAAAAAAGGCTTTGGAGCCACAGAGGTTTTAGTGCAACCGCAGATCCTGCGCATAACACCAGGCCAAGGAAACCTGAGACAGACCTCCTCCTGGACACAGAAAGCACATTCATTTCCACTTTTCAAGCAGGGTTTCTTTCTATCCCTTTACTCCTTCCCAAACAAATTGTAATCTCTGTCTCTTCGCAGTTATCTCTGGCCCCTCACCATCTCTTTAACAGATTGCTGCAGCCAGGTCTGCCTATATTTTGAAATATGAGAGTCTCTCACTTCTTCCACAACACTGGCTCCAGTGCATGGCTTCTGCTAAACCTAAGATTTGGAATATCATAGGTTCCTGAGTGAATTAATCAGTGCAAAAGAATAAAACAGACTAGCCTCCATTCAAGAACACAACAGAGGAAAGATATCTTTCCAAAACTGGGTTGTGGTCTCCAGCCCACAGTCAGAAAACAGGAGGGTGCCAGGAAGCACTCTTTCAATCACCCAAGGACTCACCACAAAGTGCAGGACTATTTGTGCTTTTCACAGATAAATTGTTAGAAGAAACACACTAAGCTGAGAAGGAAGAGGTGAAGTTATAATGTAGACGGAAAAGATGTTGGGGGAGGGGGACTGCTCCTGTGTGAACTTTACCTTCGAAACAATGTGTCGGTAAGTACAAAAAGTCACTCTCCTTGGATAATAAAATCTTCACAAGTCTTTAGAAGCATGAATCAAGTTTTGCTAACTTCTGTATGAAGTGAGCAATGTACAAATACAAATTTTTAATGAAAGCATAGCACAGTTCTACATGCAACATAATTTTGAGCTGTTGTTAATCTTTAGGGATATAAAAGTGAAATATATGTGTTTTCCCATAAAGAAATTGCCACAGAAATACTGAACACGTCAGCAGCTGGATTAGGATACAATGAGCAGTGTGTCTACATTGCAGAAAGAGAGGATATCACCTTTCAATAATATTTACGTAAAATCCCTTAACATCTTTAACTAAAAGCTGGGAAAATAATACCTGATATTTTCTACTGCCATTTTTAAAAGCAATTTAATTTTGCTTTAGTTATCTTTATGTTCCTTTTGGATTTATTTTTGACAATCTGCAAGTGATTGCATTTCATGTTCATGGAAAATGGATTTTAAAGTAATTTCAAAACCCAGATTTAAATATAAGGCTAGAAGGCATTGAGACTGGAAGTCTGTGCATGTTTGTGTAATCAGGGAACATGACAAATACTTCATGTCTTATCAGCAGTGCCATGTAATCTAAGAAGCATCATTTCAGTTTGTAAAGTTATGGTCCATCAGTAGAGTAACATATCAGGGATCGTTATAGAATAGACTTGAATTACAGATAATTTAGAGAGAAATTGATCTGTTCACACAAAACAAAGCTAGATTCTTTAGAAACAGTTAATCCTAAGGATTATTCATTCACTTCTTCTGAGAATAGAATATGGTCAAAACCCAGGTATACTTCCCCATGCAATATAAATATCTAGAAACATTGAGTTAAATGTCAGCTAGAAGGAATCCTTCTTGCATTTAACTGAAAGAGAAGCTTGATATAAACTCTTGTTTAAAACTGTTTATTTTTAATTAGACAAAACCTTAAATCTAGACTGACATCTCAGATTTAGGCAGGGCATTTCTACAAATCCTAATGTTAGTTCAGTGCCATAATCATTTCTATTTGGCATCAGACCAGGTCTTGTTTCTACTATTTTTGAAATCACAGAAAAAACCACAGGCAACTGGATCTCTCCTAGGAAAAAACTGGATAAACAGCAAAAAGAGTATAATTTTCTTCCATCTTTTAGTCACAAAAAGAATATTATTTTTATTTCTGTTCTCCTCATTTTCACTGTTCAATGGTTACAGTACCTGAAAGAAAAAAAAATGAAATAGATGTTTTTACTACTTAGATATAGTATTGTCCTAAATACCAAACATATCTTAAATATATGGGAACTGTTGATAAAAAGCCAAGTAAAGTAGCATATCTCTTCTCTCTTTTCAAGTTGAAAAAAAATTACTGTTTCAAAGAGAGTAAGACTGGCAAGAATCCCTCATTAAACCAGTCTCAGAGGCAAATTCTGAGACAACTGGAGTTGAAAACGTAGCTAACAGGGATATGCTTGTCATTGTCTCCTAACTATTTTTCATTGTATTATCTTCCCTTATCCCAATCAGTGTTTTTAATTCAAAATGTGTTAGCACTCTTTTTGCAATTAATTATGGTCATCATAAAATGAATAAAATACCTTCTAGGACTATGAATGATTGGGTAAACTGGATTTAGTCTGGAAAACAGAGAGCTGGGGAGGTGGGGGATGGAATAGAAGTTTCCAAAATTGTGATGACATAGACAGGGTGGATAGGGCTTGACCGTTAGTTATTTTTGCAAAAAAAAAAAAATACTGGGTAGGAAAGAAAAGAAGAAGTGAGATTCAAGGAGAAGAAAATTGTCTGACAGCAGACACCTGGCCATAAGAACTCCTTGCCAAAGGATGCTGTGAGTGCAAAGTTTATGAACAGCTAAGGACAGTCTGAAGAAGCAGATGGAAAAGACATTCGCTGATGGTCACTGAAGCCCCAAGAAACATATATAGCTCAGGAAATTCACAGAACCAAAAATAACTGAATCTTAGGAGAGAATTATTCAGTACTTTTCTTTACCCTCCATTTGCACAGCTGGAGTCTGGTGCTGGAGGTCTGTACTGGGCTACCCGTACAGTTACTGAGTCAGTATGGGCCTGCTTATTTTCTCTATGAATAACAGTATGTTTATTAATAATGAGTGGCTTTATTAATTTTCTCCACAACATTTTTTAAAATTAATTCTTGCAGATTTAAAAAAATTCTAGATGTCAAGGTCTTCGTTTGGATGTAAAATTGTATTTAAAACATACCATGATCTGCAGAACTAGGGTCCAGAAATGTAAAATTTTTTTTTTTTTGAATGCATGGATGAATGCATGAACAAATAAATTAGTTTACATTAACTATTTCTTTAAATCTAACCAGTGCACAAAGCAAATTTTACAAGGTTAAGGAGAATAATCTGGTGCTTTAAACAGATTCTGAAGTCAGATTCTTAATGGACTTTGCTGGTTTTAACACCAGCAGGGAAATTAAACTCCAAACAAGCCACTCCCCTTCCTCTGTCCCTTCCGGTAAGGGAGGGGCAATAACTGAGAGATTATGAGTTGAAATAAAAATTTCCTAAAAGCACAGAGCAACGGAATGAAATGCACACAATTACAACAGGAATATTAATAGTGAAAGAATAGAAAAGAGAAGGTGTTTTACCAACACAAGGGTATTCACCCCTGGGAACAAAAAGCAAACGCTTCCCGAAGTGGTCTCCAGACAAAGGCAATATGGCGACCATTCATGCACACATGCCCCATAGTATGTGGCAAATGAAGAACTTCCAGTTCTGGTGCTCCTTTTTCCTGCTGAATCCACATCCCCAGCGATGATGTGAATGGTATGGAATAAACAACTTGGTCACACCCGCACAGCGCTAAAAACTCCACCCCTTTCCCAGTAACCAGGACAGAGACTTATTTCCATAGATCCATAGAAACAAGGAATCCTATGGAAATTTTAATGCATATCACTTACTGAAAATCATAAATAAACTACTTGAAATTTGAAACTGAAAATTGACCTCCAAATAATCTCCAGTATTCATAACGTGAATTATTACCTTCAATAAATGTCACCAAATACAGACGGACAGAAATAATACTTTACACCTTCTAAAAGTCAAATATGAGAGAAGTTGTGCCCAAATATCCATATCTTTTCATCAGTTTTCTGTGTTGGATCACATGGCTTGATCACATGTGAAGACCGGTAGGGTGTCCAAATGAGGGATGGTCTTTTCAACCTCTCTCAAGCTGCTGCTGTTCACACTGACGCATTAACTTTAAAAGCTACTGACAACTCTGCCTGGTGTTTCCATTGCTGGTGCTAAAGCACATTAAAATAAAGTTGCTTTGGTTTGATTTCTGACTATTAAAGTCTCACTGAGACTATAGACCTGATTAACCTGTCAAGGAGTGTCAAGCTGACATGATTATAAACAGCCTCAGACCAATGGTGTAAACACTAAAGGCTATTTAGATCCACAGCAAAAAAAGCGAATTTCCCCTAGGTAAATTAGAGCTAAATTTGTTGAGTAGATCAGATTCCTTCTTATCAAATCATGCCCTCCATTTCTTGATTTTCAAATGCATAGATTGTTCCTATATATACATCTGCCACAATGCAATCCAAGTATAACCAGCCTAGAACTTATCTCCTTAGCCAGTCATTATTCAAAGACAAGGCCTCCTTTTGCATGAGTGGGGCCTCGTCTGATAGAGGTAGACCCCTAAAATTCCATGAGGAACTTTTCTTTGTTTTGCAATAGAACTTCTGGAGGAGGAGATTGGAGGATGTGAAGCAACTTCATATTTCAGCTTAGCAATTAGAGTACCCATACAGGAGAAGCCCTTTCTTTGCCTGGTGGGATTCAGAGTTCCATGCCTTTAGTCATTATTTTGTAGGCAGAGCACTATCAGCGTTGTTCCTGTAAAAGCTGGTGCACTCTGAAGACCAGATGTCTGATGAACAGAGAGAAGGACTGTTTAAATCACTGGTTGCAGCTATTTCTTTTGAGAAGCCATGTGGACTTCTGATCTTTGTTCCCACGGCTCTTTTAGCCCTATATTTCAAAACTACCTAAAATAAAATACATTAAAACTTTAAATTCTAAAACCAGCATCTAACTTACCTTTCCAGCCTTGATGCCCCATGCTGCTTTGTGTCTTTTTAGCCCAATCAGTCTTGAACTACCTTCTTAATAATTCAGCTGGAGGAAAAGGCATAATTTCTGGAGATAAAAAGAGTGAGTTCTTCTACCTTGTTAGCAGTGATGATGTTGGCTAATGTTTGAGGTGTCTGAAATCCTCTTCCAAAGGTGCTAAGTTCAAAGTGTCTGTGGGAGAATGTCACAGATGCATAGATCTGAAAAAGGTCAGTGTCACTCTTCTCGATGAATCTCCCAAAGCCTTCCCCATGTCTTTATTTCTGTTTCCATCCTCTCTCACCCCAGGAATCAAGTTCCTAAACGGAGAAAGGAGCCCTGCTCTTTTGGGCCTGGCAGGTAGTGGCTGTCCACTCCTGCAGCCTGCAGCCCTTTGTCCCCAGGAGGTGCCAGCATCTACCCATAGCCCTCAGTGAGACACTTGATCCATATTTGACCATATCACCAGTACCTGGGTTTCCCACTGGATGGTTTCAGAAAACTCTCTGCTCAAGGTGATGATGCCTTAAATGTCTCCAGCACACTGTCTGGAGCTGAGTCTTCCCAAGTGGGCATTATTTTGCTTTCAAACTTTTGTTGTATGTTCACTGGAGTCGTGCACAGAACCAAAATAGTGCTAATTGTATGGGACAGATTTTTAGATTTATATCATATTTTGTTTCTACTCCTAAGAGGCTTGAAGCATACTTTTAACCACAATGAGTGGTTTACCTCATTGACTAAAGAAAGAGAGCCAGAAAAACTTCAGGTCTGAACTGAGACTGAAGATGCATTTTAATCTGTCTTATCCCAACTAAGTAAAAACTCAGAGGACAGAAACCACAAGCATGTAACCAGAACCATGACCAAAAGTCTTATCTGAGGTACTGGGTACAGTCATTAACCCTATTGTCCACAAATGGCCTTTCCTGTTGCATTGTGGCTGATAAGCATCTTATCCACTTGATATATCATGAGCAGGTGCAAGCTGATTTTAACTTACATTGCAAACATTTGGCTGTTGTTAGCACTGTAGTAAAAACACAAGGCAAGCTTTACCACCTCTGCAACCATGGGTTTATTCCATTAGGATCAGGGATAAATTCTATCACACCAACAGATCATTCGGTTTAAGCTGAGTGTACTGTAATACATAGCTGTAAACACATATAGCATTCAGAAAGGTACAGTCTCTTAAACACAGCCCAAAGGCAGAAAATCACCTTTCCTTTGGTAATATCATCTGATGGTCCGTTGATCTCCACTATCAAGCTGAAGTGACAAACGTAATTGCTCATTTGTGCACAGCTTCTTATTAATGACAGCAGAGTCTAGCAGAAACTACTGCAGGATACTTTCAAAGAATCATGAAGAGAAACAAAATTCAAGGCCCACATTCCACTTCTGATCTTCACCAGTAAAACAGACTAAAGGAATTACATTGATAAAATTAGAAATGACATATAAAAATTAAAAAAGAAAAACCAAAACTTATCTTTGAGCTGAATGTCACATATGGTGTATGTTATCTTATTGATGATATTTCCTCAGTTTTTCTAGGAAGAGTAATTGGGAGATAACTTTGACCAGAGCCTTCAGAGCTAGCTGTAAAACAAGTCAATTATATTTAGGATTGTATACCTTCTAAGGAGCATATAATCTACTAGTTAAGCATTTCAGTTTCTTGTGCTTAATGATCTTTGATATTCCTACACGAACAATTTATTACTAAGCGTTTTACAAATATTGAAACATGCATTTATGGAAACAGATCAATATAATACCTATGATTATCCTCTCTTGAGGAACCTAACTATAAAGCTACATTAAAATACCTTCACAGTCACATCTCTGAATGTTCATATAACATATTATATGAACTGACATCTAGGTTAAAGCCAAAAGAACATTTTTACAAAGAAAACGAACCAATCATTTCAATCACTGAAAAAGGAAGGAGCAAACCTAAGTATCTGGTCTGCATGGGGAATTGATGGAAAATTGTATTATATTACATCACAAATTGCAGTGTTAGGAAGGGGAAAGATGCCTATAAAGACTTCTCCCATTATGGGCCACCTTGCCTGTGCAAGGGGAGACACATGTAGATGTAAGTAAGGAAACAGAGAGGCTTTTTTCCTTCCAAAAATACATTCTGCAAGAAAATACCAGTTTAGATCCTGTGAAATTAAGTCTCATAGAGGAAAAGCAAATTATTATTTCTGCTTACCCTAACTCATCACCATATTCAACACACTGAGTCAGATCACCAATTTGCATAAATCAGAGAAAGTCGATGAAGCTCTATTGATTCACACAAGCTTATTTTCTAATCCAGTGGTATTTCAGACCATATAACTATGATTTAAAATGGAGCATGATCTGTTACATATTCCTAAAAGAAAAAGAAGGCAAGGCAATACAATGAATCAGAGTAAACTGAAAGATGTGTAACCACATAACTACACTAGCCAAAAGTAACACTTCATTATTGCAGTTGGCGTTACATTTACTAAGTTTGCTCTTTTTCCTGTTTCTTTTAAAGCTTTGCAATGATATGACAATAAGATTCTCTTGGAGAATCAGGCATGCAGAGAACACAGGCCTTTCCACATCTCAGGCTGAAACACAACACATTTCGATACAAAAACCCCAGCTGCAAAATTTAATCTGAGGGAAGTAGAGCTGAGACTTCTGAATTGTTTTTCCCTTGTGTCTCTTTCTGTCAATACAAATCCAAAACTATAAAAACTTTTAATGTTTTGAAATACCTACAGCTGTGTATAATTAGTCCATTTGGGCTTAATATATTCTCCTTCCGGAGTTCCAACATTCTTGATATTCAAGTTAAAGCAACATTCTGTTGAAAAATATGAGTTTCACTGAGAAAGCTGGTTAAAATGTACATGTGAATTTGAGTACCAAAATATGGATCAGTCCAGGAGAATATGACTGAATAATAGTAGGGAAATTATTTACTAAATGGAAAGCAAAAGTTGTCAATTTTCCTCAAGCTATATTGTCTGCTTGTTACTTTTTAACGTGTTTGACCCAAAAATGTAATCATAAGCTGTTAAAAATGTAGTTCAGCTAAAATCTTCATGGTTCACAGAAGAAACCTGTAGATATTCCATAAAATATACAATTAGCCTGGGGTAACTTTTATCTGTCATAGTGAGCCTGTATTAAAAACTCACACTGCAAATAATGGAATAATTTCATATTGTGAGGGTCCAAATTTCTGAATTCTAAATGGAATAGGGCACACTATATAAAGCAAGAAATTGTATTAGGCCAAGGCTCTGCAGGTAGCACTATGAAAGACAAAGGAAAAGAGCAAATGATCCAATAAAAGAAACTTTAGAGCAAAGTAATAAAGTGAATGGTGAACTGAGATACCAGATGGCATTTATCAAAAAATTCAGGAAAAGATCTCGTATGTGGAAATGGTGAACTAGTAACCACAGCATGTAACCTATAGCTTAAATCACTAGAGGGATCAAAGCAGCAAGTGACAACAATTCTTTAAAAAACTTCATGTATGAAACTATGAGCCAGCCTGATAGCTAAGTTAGGTAAACTAGCTAAAAAAAATCACAAACCAATAAATAATAGCAATAATAGATAAACATGATCTATTCAGTCTTTCATTTTTGAAGAAAATCATACCTAATAGGACCTCTTTGAAGGAGCCAAGAACAAAACACTGTTGGTAAAACCCCTTGGATAACATAAAATTATCTGTAAGGACCCTCATTAAAATATTAAAAATATGCCAGCTGCCATTGGTTGAGAACTAGGGTGGATTCAAAATAAAAAAATAGGTTGGGAACAAGTAATTTTATAGTGCAGGCAGATCTGCAGAGGTATCTCTGACGACACTACTTGTGGGTATATTGAGGTGCAAATACTGCTGGTGAGTCACAGTTAGCTGAGGGAGTTAAACCTGTAGCATTTTGCAAAGCACTGAAAAATGTACAATATTGCAGATCTGAATGATAGACGGCTGATGAAATTCACTGCTGTGTATGTGGAGTCATGGACATGGGAGAAAAGTTGCCTCAGACTATATATATACATTGATGGACTTTTATTTAACAGCCCTAGTCAGCGAAAGGATCTTTGAGACACCATCAACAGCTCTCTGACCATCATGGCTCAGCAATGATCAGAAAGGTAGAAAGAAGAGTGGGATTATTGGGGAGGAATGAAGAATAAGGCAGAGGATGCCAGTATTTCACTCTACATATCCATGTCTGGCCAACCTCTGAGCAATGCATGCAGTTATAATCATCCAATTTCAAAAGGGATCTAACACAATAGAAAGATTTTTAAAAATCATGACAAAAATGACCTGAGGAATAAAGAAACTCCTATAGAAAGAGATAAAACACAGACTAGTACTCAGACGGGAAAAGCAATGATTTGGGGCAGAGGAGTGTAATGCTATATACAGTCACAAAAGGAATGAAGGCAGGTGACTGGGGTATCATGATTCATTATTTCTCATTTGGCCCATTGATTGCTCACTGAAATTGTTGTGTAGTAAGAGAAAATGGGAACCAAAGGAATGGAAAGAATTCTGAGAGATCTATTACTTAGTCTTGTCCCAGATTTTATTCTCCTTCCCTGATGGAGCCAGTGTTTCAGGCTAGATTTATCTTTGGTGTGATCTAAGCAGGCAGTCCTTACTGGCCCTATGTTCCATGTGCCTCAGCAGTTCCAGAAAGTAGCTGGATATAGCAACAAAGAAGAATATGTAAATCTGCTTTCAGAAAGTCTGGAAACAAACAGGTTAAATTCTGTTGCAGCTTTCATTTTTAAACAAAACTCTTTCCCCATCACAGGATTATTTATTCAACAGTACAGTTTGTCACATTGCCTTTTTCCTATATTGTACATATGAATGTAATTTTCACCCTCAGTGCATTTATAATGTAATTTTTCTAATGAATATTATTGTGTATTTGATTAATAATGTTTTATCATCTCTCTTAAAAATTGTGTCAAGATCATTAAAGTACCAAAATGGAAAACTACATTTGGATTGTTGTCTGTCTTCTGTCCTAAAAATGAAATATCTGTTGCACTACAGATTCACTTCCACAAAATACATTTACTATGTTTTTTATTCCCACACTACTACTATTGCAATCTTAAATTCTATTAGTTCAGTCAATGTCATGCATTCTTCAAACTGTAAATTATTGTCACATTTTGCAGTTATATCACATTACTCTCTGAGAAAGCACTTTTTAACATGGGCCAAAACTATTCCTACCACTAAAATGTTCAGCAGTGGACTATATAATCTTAAGAAGAACTAACATCAGGAGTCACCATTTTCAATGACATGCCAAAAAGACATATTTGGACATCACTCTGCCTCCAGCTGAAAACATTGGTCTAAATCAGTGTGACCAAGGGGTTCCAAAGGATTTATACTGAACTTTGAATATATAAGAACAACAGTGATTCAGTTGCTCCAGTAGATGCAACCATACACCCTGTGATAGATTGCAGGATCCCACTAACAGCATTGAAATTTGGAAAATTTCTCTGCATTGGAATATGCTTGCAGATACAATCATAAACAAATAGAGTAACTCAGAAATGTCCCTGGAATTAGCTGTCATCCTGCAATATATTTAAGCATGACTTCAGTTTTAATAATGCAAATAATCCCCTTTATACAGAAGACAATGCATGTGTGTAATACTAGATTCATGCTTGCATGCTTCAATGCTTTGGAACATCACCAAGATCACAGTTAGTGGAACTATGTATGATTGTAGGTAAAAGGTCTGGATTTAAGACAGTAATAAAATTAATTGTTGGACAAAAACATAAACTGTAGTTTATTTATCATATCGTGCATTCCAGCTAAAGATTGGAAAAGTGTGGAAAACCATGATGGGGTGGTAGATGTGCATCACTTTCTTGAACATGTGAGTGGAACTGCTATTATGTTAACCCCTGCAAGGAGACATACAAACCGGCTAGTTATTTTGCTTTGAGTAGGGTAACAGAAATCTTAATGCAACTAATGTTGCAAGTGGAAAATATTTTCCACATTTTTGAAATGAGGTAGAATAATAAAGTCAACATTTCTCTTCTTTAAATACCTCAGCAGAACTCCTGCTCTGGGACACTATAATCTGGTCACATAGTTCATTTTGCCCACCATCTCTTAATTAAATGCTCATAATAATAGTCAAAGCAAGTGACAGTAGAATTTATTCATCACCAGACAAAAGCATAACTAGAGGTGTTGTGCCTGATGGCATATAATACATGGGCTTAGCTTTCCTCAGTTTTGTTTCCCTTCATCATTTTCAGTATTAAAGAACAACAAAATCCAATAATGTGTTCTTTCTTCTTAGCATTTTCACTGCAGGAAGAGAACAATTTCTGAATAGCATTTTCAAGTGAGCTTGCCTCAGAAAAGAAAGAAATAAAAAGTCTTGAATCAATGAGGTTATAAAAGTAATTTTAATCCATTCTTAATGGCCCACGGACATGGCTCACTGAGGTTCCTGCCAGCAATTCTCCAATTTTTTTGGAAAAAAAAAAAGTAATTAATGAAACAAGTTGAAGCTTGTTGTGTAATCCTCTCTTGAAAGTTGTATTTGTACATTTTTCAATAAGAATCAGCAGCTGATTAAATATGTACATGTCTGAATGCTTAGAGCTGTTGGAACAGAAACTGCTGCTGAATATTAGGTTTATTAATACTGCATTAGACTTCTTTTTTCTTTTGCTTTTTTCTCTCCCACTCGTGACAGAATGTGATTTGCTTTCAGTCAAGACATCCTTGGATGAAGTAAAGTTCATTAGAAAACAAATGTATATCAGTGAAATCTATTAAATGTAGTTACAGACAGAGAGTTTACATTTAGTTTGGATCCAAGTTTTCAGAGAATAGAAATCTCCCTCCTGGGAGGCATGGACATGAATTCCTTTGATCCAAAGAAACAACAGAAGCTGAAGATACCACTTCACTTGCAGGCATGTTGGTTGAGAAGTTACAGTAGCTCAGTGTATGCTCACTGTCCCCTCCCAGGCTGCCCACAGACCTGTGAGAAGCAGCACCCTCTCTGCCTCCTCCACTCCTGGGGAGGAGGAGACACACCTGGAAGTGTAGGCAAGCACTGAGTGCAAAGCAGAGACCCGTGCTTCTGACGCCTCTGCTCCTCATCCTGCTGCCTGGCAAACCTAGGTCTTGGCATTCCCCAGTGTCCTGCCACACTTGAAACAAAAGAGCAACATCTTCTCGGATTTCCTGAAAGAAATATGACATTATCTACCCAGAGAAGACAAGCATAGCCCCTTGTTTCAAAAGGAACACACCTGTCACCAACATCTCTGAGTCACATCTTTAAGCCTTGGAGTAGCAGAAGAATTTAATATATGCAGGATCTGAGTTCCTGTATGTTCGTAATCTAATATTGTCATTAAGCCCCTCGGGAGCCAGAGAGCTGTGCTAGTGGTTCTACTGGGAGACTGAGCTATGTACGTTTTCTTTGCTTGTTAAATGATAGAAATGTAGTGCCAGCTAAAAGAGGGATTATTTCAGTAATGTTGTCCGTTGCACCCCACTATCTTAAACATCCTTAAAAGGAGAAGATTGATGCCGACAGAGCTATGACATGAACATTTTAAAAGGACGGAAATGCAAATCCAGTTTGAGAACTGATATATATGACTCAAGCTGACTTTTTTCCACCTTTTCTGGTGCTAGGAGGTACTTGTTTCTAGCACCAGCTGCCTTGTCAAAGGCTTCTGCACACTTCTCTCTGATCTATTCGGCTTCTTTCTTAGAAGGATTCAGTTCTTGATTTCCACAATGCACTGTTTTATTTTACATGAAAGTCTTGATGCGAGAAAAAAAATTCAGAAATCCCTTCCAAAATGCTTTAGCTGTTGATCAGCTGTGAAGACTCATATATTCCAGGTCATCATTAAATCTTGTACTGAGAGTTTCTGGAAACTTGAAAAAGCCAAAAACTCAACAGGCATTTCTTCCCTCTGCTCCCCTGCTCCCAGCACCTACTCAGTCTACACTAGAATAATTTCCTTCCTTCTTCTCATGACCTAAATATAAATGCCATGGATATGTAAACCTCTCTGTCAATGCTGCTATAAGCAGTAGCACAATACTGACAAGGAGAGATGTAGAATTGATTTAGGGCTTGGTTTTGCAGCTGCTCATTTGAAACTACCACTGCCTTCAAGAGGAATTCTCAAGAGGGAGTGGCCATAAATTCAGGCCCAAAGAAAGCAGTAGCACACTGGCAGCTCAGCTGTCCAGCCAGATTCTCCCTCCTCCCCATGACCTGACCTGACCCAGCTCAGGGGATCCAGGCGGTAGAAACAAATGGTAGCTGGAAGGAGAATTACTGACAATGGAGTTTGTCAGCCATCTCCCTACGACACCAGCATCACCACAGACTGTAAAGACAGAACCAAAGACCGAAGAGACAGCTGGACAAAATTATCATGGAATAAACTTTTATTCTGACTTTGGCAATTGTGAGGCATTAGAAATTTAGGTCATGTCCTTTTTCTCTTTCCCATCTCCAGTCATTTCTTGTTTGCCTCTTTCTGCAGTCATTTCATAGTCCAATTTGGAGCAAACCTTAAGATTCTGGAATATACAAATTTGACAAGGCATCAAATATTAGACTAATTAGCAAAAATGCAACAAATGCACTGAGAATTCATGGAGAGTGACCACTTTAAGTTTTCTTATCCGTGTATTGCAAACATGCTGTGCTAGTTTCAGGGCTTAGACAGACAGGGATTCATGTTAGAAAAAGATCTGTATTTTTGCTGAGTTTAGATTCTGTTATGACCCCAGAGCTGATCCTGGTAACAGATAGGACTGTCATAATTCAGACAAAGCATTGGAAAATTCATTGCACACTATTTTTGGCTTACAAAACTGACCTTGTTTTTTTCAAAATGGTAATAGAGCTCTGCCATGAAATTGAGAGCTGTTTCAAACATACCAGGATGTGGTGTGTTATGGACAGTGGTGCTAAGACTGGACTTGTTTAAGGAGATCTGGTGCAAAGCTTCGACCCAGAGATCTGCTCACTGTCTTCCACAGGATTCATAGGTTTCAACATTCTGTCAATTCTCTGTGTTCATCCCTGTGCTGAAAGCTGCAACTTAACTCCCAGCAAGCACATCCTCTCTAAGATATATCAAAACATCCTTAAATATTTCAATCTTGGTTTTCTCCTCTTTGCTGTACCCCTTAGTAGGAATAAAGAGTGTTAAAAAGCACTGATCAAAAGCAGAAAGTCCTCTGTAAACCCAGCATTACTGTCTCCTCTAGACCACTTCAGGAAGAGATTATGATTTCTGCCAGTATGACCACTGTTAAAAGAAATTAATAGCACCACCCTATAACAGGGTAGTTTATATTTAGCAAGACTGTACATGTAATTGGGCTACTTTGCTGTGTGTCATAGATCTTCAAGAAGCAGAAGCCAAAAAAAAAGTCTTCCAGGGAAAATATACCAGGTTATTGCAGCAAGACAGATATAGTAATGATAAATTAAATACATGGTTGGAAAATGTAGCAGATTTCATCTCACTTTTTAACTGAAATTTTTCCAACTGGTTTAGAGTATTTTTTTTGCAAAATATTTCTGTGATCAAATTTCAGCCTATCAGCTGTGAATAAACTGTCTCAAATTTTTCCACATCCACCTGAACTGTGCTGTTGGTCACTGAAAATCCACACAGCTTCACAGATTTATGTCTGTTGAGAATTGAGCAGATTGTTTAATTTGAGTTTCCTGACAGATGGCCTAAAATCCCTCTTTTAATAAATAAACTACTTTCATTTCTGCCCAGAATTAATTTATTTTTCTCGTGAAGTAAATTTGATTTCCAGATTAACCAATGCTTGCTCACAGGCTTAAGTTAACTTCACAAACATTCATACAAATCTTTTTATGAAAGTTCTTCAAAAGCAAAGATGTTTATATCAAAGAATGGTCAAAGTGGAGATTTCCATAAGAGTTTTTCAACCAACCATAAGTAATGTTCTTATTGTACACAAATTTCAATTCCCTCTGCACTCAGCTGGAGTCTTTCCGTGGACTTCAGGGGGAACTAAACTGGATTATTTGAGTCTAGTCACAACAAACACTGTAAAATCTCAGGACATCATGTATTTTTTTTTCTTGAGGGCTTTTGTCTAAGTCTTTACCTCCTCATTTCAGTTTTTGATTATCATGTACGTGCCTTAATTGCCAGTGGGTAGCAGCTCACCCCTGAGGAAGCTGTTTCTCCTTTGCATTGGATAATTCCATACCCAGGTATTAGAATCTGAATTTGCCCCATGTAGCCCCTCTAGCAGAGTTTGGTCTTTCACCCTATTCACGGAGGAGGAAAAGCAAGGGGCTCCCAAGGAAGGATTCCAGCACCACCTCCCTAACACCCATCTGCAGCTTCCAGGTGCTTGCTTCCACACTGCCTCCAGGCTTCCCGTACCTCCCCTCCTGCCCACCGATTCACCCCAGCCTCGTGAAATGACTCCAAGCTGTTTTTTCCTGCTTTAAGCAATGGTACTTCACTACCCTCCCAGACAGAAGTTCTGTACTAAGCAGGTGTCTGGAGCCTTGTGTGATTCCTACAGGCCCTACAGTGCCTATCCCCAGGCACGGAGCTGTAGCCACTCTGCTCTGACACAAGCAGGGGCCAGCACCTCACTGCAAGTGCCCATGTCCCTTCCCTTGCCTGGGCCACAGCAGAGAAGCTGAGATGAACACAGATTATACTCTTTTTAGGCTATTTTTTTGAGGATTGACTTGCCACCTGAAATTGTGATCAGTACCAGCTGTCATCCTGTGCAATGCAGCAAGAATTTCCTTCCATCCAGCCAAGTGATGTATGCAAATATGTTTTTAACAGCAGTCTGCTTCACATTAAATATTCAAAGAGGTGTAAAACTGAAAGGAATGAATAAAGACAGCAAACCACTGTACTTGTAGACCTTAATATGTCTTTAATTGAACAAAGTATGTAAGACAACACGTTTTTACTGTCATAAATTAATTATTTACTCTTGTTTACACAGGTTAGCTGTAATTAAATTATGTCTGTTTTGAAATACGCATTTTTTCTATAGCAGACCTTAATTCAATTTAATGTTACATTTTAATTTAAAACTGCTTTAATATAATAGAAAACAAGTTGGCATGACAAATAAAGGGCTAACGTACAGATATGGTTCATTTGCTCATAAATCAGTTAATCTCTTTTAATGAAACTCCTTTAAATAATGCCTTTTTTCAATCAGCTGTATTTCTGCTCTTTATACTCCCTTTGTTAAGGAACCAGCATTTTCCCAGTGACGCACCAATATTGGCAGGAAGCACATCCTAAGTGTATTTTGTGACTCATTTCAATTTGCTCTTTGGTGCATTCACAGTTTGCTCATTAACATCAGCATTGGTGGCTAATGGATACTCAGTAGGAAGTTGGGTTTTTTTCATGAATATTTAATGGAGCAACAGAAGTGAAGGTGAGGAAGGATTTCACTGGTGACAAAGAGAGCTTGTGGCTGGACAGCGGGCCATGACCCAGTGGATGAGCCCCACTGCCTCCCATGCAGGGAGCCCCACCACAGCTGGTACCTGCCACGCTCCCCACCTCTCACCTGCACACAGCTCATGTGCCTCACCAGCAAAGAAAGGGGAACGATCTCAAGGATGAAGGAAAATTATATCTTTATACACTGATCCTTGTCACTGCGTCACAACTGAGCTCTCTGAATACCATGGTTGTTACAAACCTGAATACAGAACACACTTGGTTGAGTAATTTTGCAATACTGTGCTTGGCTCATGTTTTTATTAGCTTTTCATCTTATTTTTATTTTATTTTATTTGTTTTGTTTTTTTTTTTAAAGGCACTGGAAGAGACACTATTTTTTGTATTACCCATTCAACACAGAAACCTCTAATCATTTTTTGCCCAAGTCTTCTGTTTCTGTTTGTGACAAAAAGCAGGAAAAAAATCATTCCCTTCGTCCCATACACACACAAAAACATAATCTGAAGGTGTAGCTCATTCTTTGTCAAAAATTCACCTCAGGTGAACCAGTCATAATGTTCAGTGGTGAATGAGTTTCAGGTTTCTGACAGATTCTAGCTCTTGAAAAGCCTCTTAAAGGTGAACATTTTCTTCCTCTGTCTTCGACTGGAGTCCTGAACAGCATCCACAGTCTGTTTGCATGAACTGGACTGATGTTACAAGTATGAATATTTCCCCTACTCAGAACACTTTATTAGGGCATTCCAGTGACAAATATACATGCCCATAGGCTCAAGCTCCTGCAGACCATGCAGTACATACAAAACACATGTAAAGTATGTAGTGAGGGGCACAGGAGGAAGCCTGAAGCTTGGAGGGGGAGATGTCAAAGGCAAGCTCAGGAAACCCCTGAAGTGTCCCTTTGTGCACACCTGGGACACTTTACACACAACCAGGCTAGCAAGTTTACAAGGATTCTCAAGAAAAGCAAAGGTTTACATTACAGTTAGCATTATTGATTTTGTCATACCAGGAGCAATAACAAAGTCAGTATGTACTTCAAGGTGCACAGTGATCTTTATTATGCTCTCATATGGTTTTCTTAGCCTCAAGTTGTTTCCTCAGCTTTAAAAACAGTGATGTCACTGCAGGGAGCAAAAAGGAGTGCATTATACTAGGTAGCAGGAAAAAAGAAATGCTGTAGTCCAAAGGCAGATGACACTTTCCGTACCTTAAATTATGTCTCCCCTGATGGGGGAGACCCCAGAGTCTTTGCCAGTAGTCTGGGAGACGAACGGGACCTTCAGCATTCACTGCTTTCAGATAGTCGTTTATTTAAGTCTTATCAGAGAGATAGCGCTACTAATGTGACCCAGACATAGCACAAAGCAGAGAATGCAAGAAAAGCCGAATTATCAAGATTGCACAGCCTTTTTAAAGGTAAATTACCCAATGAAAACTTAAACCGCAAGATATTTTCT
This sequence comes from Eulacestoma nigropectus, assembly GCA_013397775.1. Lineage (NCBI taxonomy): Eukaryota > Metazoa > Chordata > Aves > Passeriformes > Eulacestoma > Eulacestoma nigropectus. Next base: position 741,838 of record VZTE01005462.1, on the reverse strand, counting down.
TTTTTCCACCAATATTCAATAGATCACTTTGTCACGTAGACAGGAACTGTGGAATTCTTTATCCAATCATCCTGAACTACTTTTGCCGCAGAATATGGAGCACTAGAAGAAGAAGAAGGAGGTCTGGAAAACAATAGCTATCCTCCATCTTGGAGTTTTTACTTTTTATCTATTTACTATACTAACAAACCCAAAACCTCTAAATTCTTCACTTTGTGACAATCTTACATAATATTCTATCAACTAGTTCACACCAGTGTGGATTCTAATTCTTCCCGGAGAGTAGGCAATTTTCTCCATGGACGAAGGTCAAAAACAATGTTGTCCAGGGGGGTAGATCCCTTCAAAACAGGCAGAGAAATATTCTCTGCACTCTGGATTCCCACAGGCAGACGATGGGCCAAGTGCACAAAAGGTACATATACAATAACTCATGTCATGAACACTCCACTGTTTGACACATTTAATATTCATTCCAAAACAGTTGCACAGTCATTTAAAAACAAAAAGCAGATGCTGAAACAAATGTGAAGAAACAGTCAGGTGCCATTGATAAAATCAAAATGCCCCATATCCTGTTTGATTCATTCCTTACAAACACACATAAAGAAAAGGAAACTTCTGACCATATGTGTTGGATAACTGACCTGGTACAGAAATGAAAACACAGGAGGAATAGGGACATAAGAGCTCAACGAATATTTGGATAAACTAGTATCATGACCTGATACAATTTACCCCGAAGCACTTAAAGAACACTATGAAGTGATTATGAAACTGTTGGTCATAGAGAACAAATGGCATCCCAAAGACTGAAGGTGAATGAGTACAATATGTACTCTTACAGGAAAAAGACAAATACAGGGTAATAAGTGCAGTCAGTCCAGACTGGATAAGGGGACATGTGCTAGAAAGTCTCTGAAAGCCCCAAGAGTAAGATTAAGTCAAGCTTAAAGAACATGTGTTAGTAACATGCTATGAAATTGTGCACATGAAGTAGTGTCCTAGAGAAGTCCACTATAAATACGCTGCTAAGCAATCTTCTCAGCTAGATGCTGAAACAGAAGTTGTTTTTGCAATTAAAATATAAAATCAGCACATCAAAGCAACTTGGGAGGGACTGAATGTATTTTTGTCAAGAGTGGAACTCAAAGTGCCGCTACCCTCTGGATAAAATCTGCCCTCTGCAAGATGGACAATGAAAGTGAATAGAAGAAACATAAGGACCAAAGTTGAATGCTTGTGTAAAAAGCAGGTAATAATGGCTCCATGGGATGTTTATGTTTTCATTGGATTTGCATGGCAAGATTTTGGTAGCAGAGGTGCTAAAAATCCCCTACTTTTGTGTAGTTTTAAGAAAGTAAAAGTCAAATATCTGTTGACAGTCTAAGTGAATCTGGTTCTGTCTCAGACTGGCAAGGCAAGCTCTGCCTCCATCAGTGCTATGATTTTGCCAGCCCTCAGGCTTCATGGATATGGTAATATTTGTTCCTTGTTCACTCTTTCCCCTTGTCTTTTCCAGACTTGCCTGCACTGAGGGACAACTTCCCATAGGATTAGCCAGTTACTAGAAACCGAGTGGAACATTCCCACATTGTTCTTTTTGCCAGATTCAGACACAGAGAAACTCAGTGAATAAACGCAGCTTTAGCAGACCATCAGCTATGTTTTCTCCCTTCTTGCTTCAGTATCACAGGATATGTTAAAACACATTTTCCACAGGTCTTGCTTCCCCCTCAGCTTGCTTTATGATGTTCAGCTCTGTACACGTGTCCTGGCAGCACAGATTCCTGGTATAATGCAGTGATGTACTTGTGTGCCAGTGAAACTGTCAGACCACAGTTTTCTTCTGGGTGACAGCAACTTGTAAGCTCATCTCCCCCAGGCTGCATTTCCAGAAGAGGAAACATCTCCAAACAGATTTCAGCTGCAAGCAAATACCAATGGTCTGGAAAGGAAGACTGTTCTCTTACTAGAGAGAGAATCAACAGAAACAGCAGCATTCTCTATCTACTGAAAAATGGAAAAATATTTGCTTAGAAAGGGAACCAGTTATTCATTTGACAGTTCATTCTGCTTCTTTCCCAGCCTGTGTAGGAATTACTACACACTCACCTTAACTGCTACAACAAATCCGTAGCTCATCATTGAAGGCAACATGGTGCCCTTCCTTGTGCAACTAAACCAATCTTCAACAGAGTAGATGTGCCATATTTAAAAGCCATTACCATCCTTATCTTATTCTAGCAGGTTATTCTTATCACATAAGTGTGAGACAGGAGGAATTCTGGACTAATTTCATGCCCTAAAATTTTTTGCTGTGTTGCACCCTATTCACATTACTGGAGCTCCATTATGTCATTCTAACAATTTCTTACATAGCTGAGGAATCATGTACCAAATCAGTAGGAAATATTGGCGTTTGATAGTAGGATGACAGTACTAATTGTTAAAATCCTAAATTTCTAGGTTTTTTCTTCAGGATGTTCTCTTTAAACCCCCTTTTAAGTGGCTATTTTAAATTATGAAGTTTGAAAGAGACATGGAGGAATTTAACGTTTACTCACCAATTTTTTTTTCACCCATAATGATAAAAAATTGAAGCGTTCTTTACCCACCTCCCTTAATATGTAAACGCCTCCCTCTGAATCTGCAGCAATACTTCATTTCTGGAAGTACTGTGCATATTGCTTTCAGCGTGAAATTGTCCATGCAGGTGCAGAAGAAAAAAAGTAGTTTATCTTTTTTTTTCCTCTGGGCTGACACATATCTTTCATCATTCATTTCATTCGTAATATATCACACAATATCATGTTCTTGTGGCATTGATTTTAACCAGGTTTATCATGGACAGGTGCTGTTCAAGCATTCCCTATCCACATACAACTCTGCCAGAAACCACTGATCCTTACCTGGAGCATCCCTCTGCTTTGCAGCTCAGAGCAAACTCTGGAGTAGAAATCATCAGTGCCGCTAAAATTAATTGCAAAATTTGATTATTAGTTTTTTTAAAGCAATGATTAATGGCGATTGTCTTACAAAAGTCTTCCATTTTCTAAGGTGTCAGTCAAGGACTCTCAAAAACCTTCTTCATCTGCCACATGACTTTTTCAGGACCTCGTAAATGTTACATTGGCAAAACTATCAGAACCAGTTTGGTAGTCAGCACCTGTTTGGGTGTGGCAGCCCATCGCCAGGCTGTCTATCACCAGCCAGCATACTCCAGCAGTGGGACCTGGTTAATGGGCAAACTCCCCAGGTTAGGGTGACAACATAGAACCCTCCCAGCAGCCCTCGCACCTCTATGTAGATGTCTCCCTGGGCATTGGATCCTGGTTTCCCCTCCCTTCTTCCCTATACTTGGTTATCTCCCAGATCTTTCTACCTTCCTCAGTAGCCCATTGGCTCTTTGCTCCCTCTTCCCGCCTTCCTTGTTCCCCACTGGGCCTCGGTGCATTTCCCTGCCTCTGTAACACCCCTTTGGCCCTCAGGTATTGGTTCCCTAGGGTTTCCACGCCCCTCTTCGTCCCTGGTTCTTAACCCCTTGTCAGCCTTTGTTCGGGGCTCTCCGGGCACCCCGCTCTCGGACCCTCCTCACCCCGTAATAAACCCTGTTCCCGTGGAGCTGTGTCGGAGCCCGGCCGCTTCTTTGCTTCTTCCTGCGCCGTTGCCACCTGGAAGCTGCCGAGCCCTGTGTGAGCCTCGGCTGCTTCCCTGCTGCGAACAGATCCCGCAACTCAGGACAGCCCTCCGGGTAACTGGCACCGCCCCCGGAATCTGGGTGGGGGCGAGTGGTGTCAAGCACCTACACAGATAATTCTTTTCTGTGCCTTTTTTTCACTAATGGATGAATAGACATTTCTAGGAAGCAGACATTCTCATCATACAGATGTCTGAAACAGACCGACGAGTCCTGCCTCAAAATGCCTGCTGAGCTCTACTGCCTATCAAGAGATTCCCCTAGAAGTTTTTGCAGACATTGACCAGGAGCTTTACTTTTTCAGATGTGAATTTTAAGTTCCAGGACCAGTTCTATCCTTTTGGGATGCACAGCATTAGAGCTATGATTCTTCTACTTTGTATCTTGCAAATTCATTGAAAAATTGCCCACAGGTAAATGTGACACCAAAAATCTGAAGAGATTCCTTGAATCTAGTATTTAGAATGTACATTGTGGACTGTATTAATCAGCTGCCTATGAGTTTGATAAGCCACTTGAGATGCCCCATTGTGCTAAGCAGAGGCAGCCTCTGAAATTCAGTGACTGAAATCTTGCTGCTGTGTCTGCAGCACAGCTTCCTTTTTCCAGCACCTGCAGTGAGCTACAGCCCTGACCGAGACTGGGACAGTCCTTCAAAAGCAGGGGAATCCACTGCCAGTCTTCTGTGGAACTGCATCAAGCTACAGACATTTACTGTTTGCCGTTGATATTTATGATATTGACTGAAGAGGTGGACAAGCTTACGGAAATGATAAATAAAAAGTGAGGTAGACTTGTCTTCTGTGGAATATTTTCCAGTTTAGTCAAATAGGGCTCCCTTCCTCTTCTTGGCATGTGTCAGAAATTTACAAGCCAGGGTAAATTGCAACTCTGGTTTAGCACTTCATTGTGATGCATCATTTAAAAGGTATGACAGCTTTGCAGTCTTCCAGTAATACCAGGAAAATGGAGAAAGGGTATACTTAGGCTCAGCAAAGAGGATTTTGATTTACCATTTGTTCTCCAAACCAAAACAGAAAAATAGAGAGGGAATTTTGAATGGCACTCCAATGTAGGAAGCTGTTTAGCTTCTACAGATGACTTTCGGTGGCACGTCCCACAGTACTGGGGGGAGCAGAGGGGAAGAAGTGAAGAAAAATAAATTGTTTACCATTATGTGAGACCCAAATCACTGAAAAAACCCATAAAATATAAGAACAGTTCTAGGCCTCCTACACAGAGACACGAGACCTCAGCAGAGCCTCTTGCAGCAATGGTGCTCATTCTCACTCTGGAGCTCACTGGCATCCATGTGAGAGGCAAGTAATAGTAACAGCTGAGTTATCAAAGCACTTTCTTAATGAGGAAACAGAGAAGCAAAGCAGAAATCCTTCCCTTCACTCATAAGAGGATTTAAAGTGCTGTTTGGAACATACTGGAATCAACATGCTCAGCCAGCAGCACACCCCTATCACACAGCAAACACGCATCCCACAGGCAGGTGTGGGTGACCCAGCAGGAGGCTCATCTCACAGTGAGAAACACAAACCCATGGACACTGGCTTAGGTACACCTCAAGGCTTATTAGGGCAAAGGAGGTCGATCTGGAACATATGTCTCAGACTGCACAGAATGTCCCAGTGGACTGTATTTGGCACCTGGGCCACTGTTTCTAGTGATTATAACTTCTCCATACATAGTCTCACTGATAGGTAGGTCCAAGCCATATAAAGAACTCTGAGTTCCCTTGTTTGAAAAACAATTTAATGCCACAGTTGAACAAATGAAATGTTACATCACCTATAGATACACAGACTTCACAATAACATAGAAATCCAGATTTAATAGAGATAAAAACTCCAATTAAATGTTTAATGCTTTTCATTAGAGTGATAAATAATTCAAGAGAGAGTTCACAGTTTTACTTACTTAATGAACAAAGTATACTTTCATTGTAACACATACCCCACTTCATCATACCAGGTAAACAGGACAAAGATTTCCAACTTTCCTTCAAAGAACATTTTTAAGTAAAAGAACATAGATAATAAATGAAGGTCCTTTGACTCCCATTTCACTGCTGCATTTAATTTTAATTTATCCTCTTCTTACTCAAGGTCCCAGAGAAGTCCTTCCCTGTCTGTTTATCCAGATTTGCTGCCTGCCATGATGGTGATGTCTCTACTAAACCAATGTTAGGCTTGATGCCCAACTTTCTACAGCCATGCTGTCCTCTTAATACCCATTAACTCCACGGATGGCATGCCCTTGCTTAGATGGTTTGCCAAGTCAAGGCTCCCACCTCATTTGTCTCCTTCTGGTTCTACCATAAAGATTATGAGAAACTACTCTATTTTCACTTATAAGAAAATCATTTAAGGTCAGAACTTATCACTAGAACATATTTATGTTTGAAAAACCCAGCAAATAGGAAGAATGCCATAGAGAGATTAATGTATTCATTTAAAAACTATAAAATTCAAAGCTGCTTACTGAGCAAGTACACTTCTAAGGGTAGGTGAAAATTTCATACAAGTTTGAAAACCTCTCTAGACCCAAAGGACCATTTGGATACTGCACTAGGATGCCAGGAGATACTACCTATCCTTCTGCAATACCATTTTCATTTGCCTTCTCTTTGACTCAAGGAAAATGGTTGCCATTAATTCATTTGACAGCTGACAAACAAAGTCTGGATTGATTTAGTTAATTGAAACATGAATAATCCATTAACAAAGACTGTCTGTTTCTGTGATACTATTCTCATTCAGTTCCATAGGTGTCTTCCATCTGATTTCAGTAAATAGTGGATTCTCGCTGCAAACTGGTACTGCACACATTTTGATTATCAAACAACAAAGCACATGGTATATCCATAGTATTTTTATATGATAAAACTGTTATGTAGAGCACAAGACTGGTGGTGAACTAACATCTTGCAACTGGGGTCCTGTAATTCAATAAACTTGAATGTGAATTTTTTTAATTGAATAACATAAGTGATGATATGTATCTTGTTTTCAAAAACAGTGACTCTCTGCAGTGTCAACTGACTTTAGCAGTATTTTCAGGGCAGAACAGTTCTCCGATTAAACTGAGTTAACATCCAGTGATACACAGTTTCCTCTCTTGTTGACAATAAGGGTTTAAATAAGGCACATTGTGAGAATAATAGGTGTCTGTTCAATTTCTCAGTGACCAACTTGCAATTTTTTTTTAAATTATTGAGTAGGTCAAACTTTCATGCTAAACTGGTTAAGACGGTTGTCTCACAAACTGAAGTCTCAATGAGACTCTCCATTCTCCATTCAGGGAATCATCACGCTTGTCTTTTCCCAGTGGCCCACTGTGCCCAATTTACCATGGTTAACTGAGAGCAGAACTTTTCAGATTCCAGACTCTGCTTTACGACTCATTCATCATATTTGAGTTGCTCATTTTTATCCCTGAGAATTGTGCATTCACTTTCTATTCTAAATTCATTCTCTCCTTCTCTTTTTTTTTTTTTTTATAATATGTTGCAACTTACTAAATACAAGGTATTAAAACATGAGAATGAAGACAAAATTAACATCATCTTTGTGGATGGTGAAAAGAGAAATGTGATTTTGACTTCCTGGATACGCACAATTTCTATAGAATTCAGATGGGAGAGATAAAGAAAAATGGTATTTATTTGCAGGGAAATGGGAAAGATTCTGGGATAGTTTGTATAATTTCTGTGGTTAGCTGTAGCCCGTAGGCAGTGGGAAATTAGATTCATGAAGTTTTCCTAGTTGATGAAAGAGTAGCAGTGTGTTAAAGTGTGTTTTTTAAGGAGAAAGAAAACATTACTACTGATGGCAATAGTGCTTCTATGGTGTCCCAGTTGGAGTGACGTGCATGTCTCCTGCTTTAGCTATCAAAAATGAATTTAAGTAAGGCTAGGCTTCTGCCCTGATCTCTAGAGGCGCTCCAAACAGCAATTCATGCCATCCAAATATACAGGGGAACAAGTGTCATTTGCCTGTGCCAATTTTTTCTGTACTATTGAAGGAACTTGGACAAATAGGTTTGTCTAGGATCCAGGTTCATCTCACCTAACATCCACTGTGTTACATTTGGGCATCTGCTCTACTATAATCATCTATCTCCCTTTATAGTCACAGCATAAAAATAAAATGCATTCAGCAGATGATTCATCTCACCTTAAATTAAGCGCCTGAAACAGATGGGACAAACCCACCTCTGGATTTGTCTATTTCTCTCAACTGTGAACAGAGGAAACACAGAAGACCCCTCTCAGCTCAGATACCTAACTTTTAAATGGCAGAAGTTACATAAATGTAACTCTGCTGTCGGGAACAAACAGTACATTTATATAACAAGGTGATGACCCTAGACAGTGAAACAGAACTTTAACATTAGGTACAGAATATGAAAGGGGATGCGATAGGAATGACAGAAACTGGGAAATAACAACCACTGTTGCAGCACAGCACTAAAGGGCATACTGGGCTTGCATGAAAGAGAGATGCAGGTCATAAAACAGCAATATATGTTGGTGATTCAACAAGACTGGAATTATGAAAGATAGCATGAGCAAAACATGAACTGCTTTGTACAAAATCCCTTAACAATCGTAAAGAAATTATGCAAGGCCTTACTACTGGACAGCCCCATGGATGAAACCCTCCAGTTACCTGCATAGAAAACTTCAATGCTACTACAGAATCTTCTAATGAGGTCTTTGAAAACCATGACATTCTGGGAAACATTATCTTTCCAGATATTGGACAGAGAATAAATGTTCATCCTGACAGAGGTCCAGTTAGTGTGACAGCCAGTAGGTTTCTAGGCCAAATCACAGAGAGAATTATTCAAACTACTTACTCTGGCACTTCAACAAACTCTGTTTCTATACAGTATCTCCATTCAAGAGTGAAATGTGCAATTCAGCACACTTCTACCCAGAGCTTCCAAAAATCTTTCCAAGTCAATGAAAGAAACAGGTTGTGAAGTCAGACAGTTTGCTGTCGAAGCCAAAAACACAGCGTGGTCTTACCTGGATTTTGCACCTTCACTGCTTCCAGGTCTGAGTCTAGCTGATTTGTCATTAACAAATTAGGGTCTACCACTTACTTTCCCTTTGTCCAGAAATAAAAAATTAAAATTTGTGGGTTTTGCAACAAGGATGAAAATGAGATAAATCACAATTTGGGAGGCCAATCAAGATTCTGGATATATGTCTTTTGCTTCTAATTTCTACATTCAAACCTGGCCTAGGCCACCAGTGACTGGAATTCACTACTGCCTGGCATCTTTTTGGCAGTCCATAAGGAAAGAAAAGGTGGTATTGAGCAGGCTCCTCATGGGCAATTGTCCCTAACAGAGAAACCATAACCACAGCAAAAATTACCTGAGGTCATTTTGAACAGTTCCTGGAGGCACACAGGAGGCTGAATGGGTGCTGAAATGGAAGTCTACCTGTCTTTGTTAGGATAGTCCCTCCATACCTCCTCTGTGCACTTGGACAAGGTAGATCAAACTACTAGTTCTCGTTAGGGACATCATCATCATCATCATCAAATTCTAGACATGCAATGGTGGGGTAATAAAAAGCTTCATTGCTGATACTGTTTCCTAAGTCGGCTGAAGTCTGCTTCTAACTAACTAACAAGCAATAAAGAAAATAAATTTTTTTTAAAAAGAAAAAAAAAATCACAAACAACATTAGAAATCATTCTTTATTGTACATGCATATATATATTAAACATTGTTGTATGCAGTCAGACCATTGCCTAGAGGTGCTAGTATTAAATCTGGTTGTTGGTTTTTGTCATTATGAGCATCTGAGAGACTCTTCTATTTTTAGTTTGCCTAGTGTAGCACACCTTCTATTACAGCTACTCCAAAAATTTCTTTGGTGTAATTCTTGGGTTTGTAGCTTTGAAAGGAAAGAAATCTGCCATTTCTTTAATGGGAAATCTCCATCAGGAGAAAAAGAAACAAACCAGTGGGATTGCTTCTCTGTATCTCCAGCTGAATTAGGCATTCCAAGATCATCTGAAAATTCATCCTTATCTAAAGATGTAGGACAGAATCTACAAAAACTTATGGTACATTCAAAATATAATTACTTCACAGGAACACAAAATATAAGTTCTGTGAAATAAAAAAAGTTCTATCTGAAATGGTCTAAATCTGGACCTGAAATGCTCATAGAAGAGTTGTCTAATTAATTCTAGCACGGAAAAATAGATTAAGATATAGATTAGAAACTTCAGTAGTCAAAAGTTAAAAATGCATTTTGTCCATTTCCCAATCTCTTTGTAAAAGTAGATAAATTTGGCACAGTCATCCAAACTCTCTCTGGTTTACATTTTGGTCTGTGACTGTGATAATTGTTCTGAGAAATTGGGATCTACACTTAAATTATGAAAACAACTCCCAAATCGGGGTATGGCACACTTAATCTACCAATTTAGACATCCCCTCCTGAACCTGAAGGCCAAAGCTTCCTTTACAGCTGATTCTGTCTCTGCTTTAAGATTACCTGTACCACCCTCTATATTATTGATTTGATTCATTTTTTTTGAAAGCATGCAGAGGCTTCAACATACTGGGAGAAGAGTTTGGCAACTGAAAAAACAAATTCTATTCATTTACAGGGAAAATAATTAGGGTCATTAAAAAGGCGAATGAAAAATTGTATATGACCACTCATCATTCATGTCTCTGTCCCTTTTTTTTCCCTCACAGGCTATTCACAAATTGCTTTTATCCATTTATTTAGCGCTTTCTCTTTGAACGTTGATTCGTGCATTCCTTAATACCAAACATGAAAAATTTAGGCAGGATTAAAGAGAATAATTATGTTCTTTCTTTATTATATCACATGGCCCTGACTCTTTCCAAACAAAACCAAATTAAAGTTAGCTATTCTAGAGGAGGTAGCCAAGCACTGACTAACTCACATAATCAAGAGATGTTATTTTTCCTCTTGCTGTTATCATGTTTCCTCCAAATGTAATTAAAAATGGATATAAGCATGTAATCCAATATGACTTAGTAGACTACTTTCTCAAACAGAGCAGCTGATAGTTTGAGGAAAGAGAATTCATATTAATTAATAAAGAAAATGCTTTTTGCTTTACATAAGATGTTTTCATTTCATTAAAAATGGCCTGCCTGCTGAGTAGCCAAGAAATACTGTATTTTCCCTTCACCATAAAAGATTTGTTACTAATTCCTCAAAAGTGCATTGCTGGGAATAAAATCCATCATGTTTGAACAAGGAGTATGCATCAATTAGCATGCAAATAGCATAAGATTGTATTAGTTTCTAATATGAAAAATAATTAGTCTTACTGATATTATGAAAACAATTAATTTCTCTATTGCAACAGAACATGAAATTTATAGGCTGGTAGCTTGTAAAGCACAGTGGTAATATTTTCATTGAAGAGATGATTTCATTTAATCTGATGTGCATAGGTAGGAATTATATATAGAAAAAAATCCAGATTTTTTTTCCCCCAAAGAGTCTGTGCTACTAGCTTGTTTAAATAGACCAGTTTCATCTTAGTACTGAGAAGTTCAAGCACCATGGTGAGAACTGGGACAAAATCAGATGTAGAATGGACAGTTTCATAAACTGATCTTCATAGAGAAGTTATTTATATGATATTTTCTGGACAGAATCACATAATTCCCATTTAAATATAGTCATTTCCTACTTTTCAAATAGCTCAGAAACTCTCATAGCCACAGGCCACAGGCCACATGCAGGCTGTGGTTAGACAACCTGATGAAAGAAGAGAAAAACACACTTGTTAAATTCAGATGTTTGGTGGTATTTAAAGCAATAGTGGTCATCACTCTATCTGCTGACAAAGAACAGTAAGACAGTTTCAGGTATCATGATAAAAGGGGTACTTAAGGAAATATTTAAATGAGAAAAAGTTAGTAAATACACACATTTTTTATTGAGAGCTCCTCCCAAACATAGGAAACAGGTGGTATGAACATCATTGGTCTCCAGGTGCCCACCAAAGCTGCTCTATCACTCCCTCTTCACCTGCACAGAGAAGAGAGAAATACAATGAACACCTTGTGGGTCAAGATAAGGACAGGGAGAGATCAATCAGTGGTTACAGCCACACGATAAACAGACTCAACTTGGGCAATTAGTTTAATTTTTTACTTTGAGTTGATTGGTAATGAGAAAAATTAAAATTAAATCTTAAAACACCTTCCCCCTGCTCCTTCCTTCTTGACAGATTCAACTTCACTCCTAATTTTCAATACCTCCTGCCCTCCAGTGGCTCCTGACCAGTTAGCGAAACAAGGCAATCCTAAATCTGCAACTTAGTCAAATCCTCCCAAAGCAAAAAAATACTCTTTAGCCTTATAACATGATAATATGTTACCTGACAGCCTGCAGTGTTCCAAGGAGTTTCTTATCTTGTGCTTTTTTGGTCTTTTATGGAAATGACTCCAAATGAATTCCATCTAGTCTCCTCATATATTGATTATTCTGCCCAGTGCAATATTCCTCTGCTTCCTTAAATCTGTTATTCTTAAACAAATTAGTTCTAAGAGATTCTTAGACAATGGGCTAAATTCAAATTTTTTATTAGTCTTTGAATATAAATGTTTTACTTCACATAGCAGGTCTAAAAAGGAGCGGTTCTCTCTTCCATAATCCTTGCCCTTAAAATGCTCAGTGAAATGAGCTTGCAAGTTTATTAACACCCATAAATTGAGTCCTTTCTGAGCTAACAACAAAGCAGAAGTGGAAGTGGTGCTTCTTAGGTTCATAGCTCTGTAGCAACCCAGCTTCTAAAGGTCTTCTGAGCCACACAATTCAGGGTGGCTTCTGAGGTACATCTCAATCATGCAGTTGTAAAATACTCATGACTCTACATCCCATAGTAGTTACTGACATCAGTACAAGATCTGAGTGGACCCTCTTCCTTTGATGCATTCCGGTTCCTCCCAGAAATAGAACTAGACACAAACAGGGAGGAGGGTAGATGATGTGTACTCACATGGAACCCTGTCTCTGTGTTCTGAAGACTAAGAGTGCTGGGTTCTTTTTTGTTTTATAAAAGCTGTCAGAAATATTGGAGACTTAGTTTTACCTGGTCACATTCTGAAGTACTGTGTAGCAAATATTTTTCCTTTACTCATTTGCTGTTAGGATAAGCATTTAGAATCACTCTCAGATAGAAAAAGCTAAATGAGAGCTTGGAAAGAAAAGCCAAACAGGCTACCAGTATGGCTGAGGGATGATTAAATATTTTATGAAATATCCTGTCTTATTGTCCTTCATGAAAAGCCTTTAAGAACAGTACATCCTTATCCATGATAACCTGGCAACTGTGGCTACAGTCTCCTACGTTGCCTCATCAAAAACCAGTAGTCTTCTACAAAGCTGTTATTTATAAGGAATATTTCCAACGGGGCTTGAAGGAAACCACAAGAACTGACAGTCCTCCATGGCTTCATGTTATTGATGGAGCTGGCTGAGCAAACTCGAGGGTGTTGTAGTGTTCAGTGTAAGTAGTTCCCCAGCTGCTGTGGAGATTCAAGAATTAAAAACAATAGAACAAACTGGTCTGGAAGAAAACATACAAAATAAAATAATTAAGATTTTTCCATCTAAAAATCTGAACCACCAGTTTTTTTCCAGGAAATTGTGACCATCTCTATTTCTCAGTCAGCCTTAGATTTCAGTGTCATTGTCTCAAAGATCAAGCAAGAAGCTCCACTGACTGATACCAGTATATTCTGCTCCTGTCAAAGGGACCTGTGTTGCCACAAGTAAATCTCCCAAAAAATTCAAGTACTTACATGCATTTTAAAAATACGCATTCTGACCTTTTATGTCATACCCCCAACACCAACAACTGAAGCAATTTTGCTTAAGGTCTCTCTTTCTTAATTAATTTTTTTCTTTCCTTGAGGGAATCTGCAGTTAACATGTTTGTATTGGGAAATGTACCGTGCCAGTGCAGGGCAGAGAATTAGAGCAGCTGCAGGTATTAGCATACCGTCACAACAGCAATACCTATCTGCAGTGAAACTTCTGCTCGAGCATTTCACAAAGGGAAAAGTAGCCCATGTGAACGAGACATCACACAAGAACACCAGCTGTATCCTGAGGCAGTGTTCTCCAATGTTTGGAAGGAGGAGAGTTGTTCGGTTTGCTTTCAGTTGGCTCTCAAGAAATAAGCACAATGGGCAAACTTGAGTCCTGTTACAAGCTGATACGTTCTGCAGCCAAGTTTCCTTATGCCTCATTTAGATTTCTCCCCACAAAACAGGAAAGTATAACTCTGGAACTTGTCCCAGGCAGTTAGACCACTGTATGGTATGGAAAGAGCTCACAGCATGCTTTTCAGTAATACAAACAGCAACAGGATAAATCTGAGTCTGTTGTTACATCTCTATTTAGAGAGAAAGCTAAGATAACCAAGATTATAGGCAGAGAAAAGAGAAATGGAAAGAGATAGTTCCATAGTAAAGATCACAGTAAAGGAGTATATCATGAGAGGTGGGTATATGTGGGATTGGTATCTCTTCTTTTACTTAACAGTGATTTCCTGCAAAACTCTCTCTTGCTGATAAAGGAGGGAATATCTGTGGAAATTTGAATTACATATTTCATTGTCAACCAAATCTGTACTAAATTAAAAGTGAACTATCTCGAGTAGTGAAAATAAAGTAAATCAGACTTTGTGCAGTTTATCATAACCTAGTAACAGAAGTTAAAAATGTGTTGAAAGATAGATAATGACAGCTCCCACAAAAATATGGGCAAAAACTAAGATCTTTTCTAACAATTTCTGAACAGAAAACTCCCAGTTTTATGGTCCACTAAAGCCTAGATTATTGAAAGACAAAAATCAACCTTTATGCTAATTTTCTTTGGTGTATTCACTGCCCCAGGGAGGTTTGCGGGCCCAGGAACCATGAAAGCCCATGCAGACACCCCCAGCTGCAGTTTGCCGTTGTTTGCTGGTGGGCAGACAGGCAGAGGCCCAGATTTACCCCTGCCCTGTTGAGGAGCTACAGCTGCTCTGATAACACCAGCTGGGTAAAGGTATTCCTGTTTTCCCTCTTCCTTATTGCCAGTGGTCAAATCCTGCAGATGATTGGGGTAGCTGGAAAAAGAGGACTTTGGGAGACCTAAAGTGTGCTCCTGGCTTCTGCCCTTACCCCTGCCCTCTAGCACAGGCATGAGCTGGGCAATAGATTTGGGCTTGAGCTGCTCCTCTCATTTCCCTTTCTAAATCTCTTCCTTTTCCTAAGCCTCTTTCTAAAACCCAAATGTCACCATTTCCCACTGGAGTAAATAGCAAAGTCTAAATTAATGCCTTATTGAGAAAGGCAGTGTTGTTTTTTTAATTAGGGAAACATTCTGGCCCCATCGCTACATCACTAGTAGTTTTATCATCTAGGTTTATTCTTCTAAAAGTGTTCAGTGGAGTATCAGTTTGTCTATTTCTTTTCAGTTTTCAACAAGAAACAAAGCTTGTCTGGAAAGGCAGTATCCTCTGACCAAAAAAAACCAGCGAGTTTGCTAGGGGTTATTCTTCCTTATCTTGCTCATGCCTGTGAGCTTCCTCGTTTGCAAATCCTAACAGCACTACAACTTTTTGATTTAGGCAGTTCTTTGATTCTTAAATTTTTAAAAACAGCCACTTCCAGTGGAGGGAGGTGCAGGGAAAGGCATCAGCTGTTACATGGAAAATCCTTACCTCTTTTACTCTACTTTTTTTGCTTTGGAGCGTGACTGAGGCATAATTACAAGTCTTAATCAGAAGGGTAAAAGCAAGAGTGTTTCCTCATTTTTGCAGAGAGTTGTCCATATGGGAGTCATTTACCAATTTGAGAGTCCAAGGAGAAGACAGGTAGAAAAAGCTGAAGTGAAGAAAATGGAAAGGAGTGGTCTGGCAGTACCACCACATTTCTTAATCATAGAATCGCAGGTGGTTAGGGTCAGTGTTGGAAGGGAACTTAAAGATCATTCAGCTCCAACCCCTCTGCTATGGGCAGGGAGGCCTCAACCAGACCAGGCTGCTCAAAGCTCAAACCAGCATGGTCTTGAACACCTCCAGGTATGGAGAGTCTAGAACCTCTCTGGGCAACCCATTCAGGGCCCAGCAGGGCTTCACCACCCTCCAAGAATTTTTTCCTGATATCTTATCTAAATCAGCTCTCCTTCAGCTTAAGGTCATTCCCTCTCATCCTATTACTGCATGCCCTTGTAAAAGTCCCTCTCCAGGCTTCTTTTAAGCCCTTTTTGGGTACTGGAAGGTGCTATAAGGTCTACCTAGAGCATTCCCTTCTCCAGCCGAACAACTCCAGCTCTCTCAGCCTGTCTTCTCAGGTGAGTTGCTTAAGCCCTCTGATCAACTTAGTAGCCCTCCTCTGGACTGTTTCCAACGGGTCCACATCTTTCTTCTTGTGCTGGGAGTCCCAGAGATGGATGCATTGCTCCGTGTGGGGTCTACAAGAGCAGCATGGAGGGGGAGAATCACCTCCCTCAACCTCCTGAATATCTTTCACATCTTTAATTACCTTCATCATTTGGTGACTATCAGGGTAAAATGGAAGTGTTACATTTCCACAGAATTGACTTTATTAACCCAGGCTTCAGTGCTCCTCTGCTTTGTGTTAGCTAGCTACTGACTGAATGCTGCAGCAGTCTGCTGGACCTTTAGTTATGCATTTATCAAGGACTTCAGTACTTGAAATGAAATTAGATGTAATTACTTAGTCATGGACTGAATGAATTTACAAGACAAATTGGTGCTGAAAATCCCATGATTTAGATAGTGTTTTACAATTATCAATTTAAGGTTTATTTTAAAAATATATTGGCTTGAGTATGAAATAAATAGAATTCAATATTTATTAAGTCCTGATCTCTTTTGGTTAAAACATCTTTTTTTTTCTTTTGTCTTTGGCCAGTAAAACACCCATTTCTTTATTCACTTGGTGATGGTAGGCATCAGTGAGTTTAGAGGAAGGCAGTTGTGACTTTCTACCTAATTTTCCATACCTTGGGCTTAGGTGAGTTTAATATAGGCTACATTGCATCACCTATCTGATGAGTATTCATGCTCATTCTTCAAAGATCTTTTCCCTACAAGACTACTTGAGGTTTTTGAAGCAGCGTCCTCAACAGCCAGCATGACATATCTTCCTCTGTCACCTAACCTTCACAAAAGAAGAATAAAGGAGAGTTTGAGGAAATAAAGGAAAGATTTATGGACATAGTTGGCTTCACTTGCACATTATGACACTGGAAATTAATAAATATGGAAGAGAGAGTTTTTTTCAGTCCATTTCAGCTTCCTAAAATGTTACCCTATTTGTTTCTTTTCTGGTAGAGTTGTTTTCAAACCAGTTGAGATACACAAAGAGAAAACCTGATACTCTTCAAGAGGAGCTTTATGGATTTGTTGACTAGGCTTTGGGAAAACGCACGATTTTCCTATCTGGAGAAGTTCAGCTCTCCAAATACAGGGTCTCTGGGATAGCTCTCTTGATTTACAACACACAGGGAAAAACTTGAAATGTAATGTCAGAACTGAGCAAAATAAAAGCATGGCAAGGAGGATCATAGTAGTGCCAGAATTCTTCCCCTGCTGCCCCAGTTTCTTAACTTGTAAAATAAATTTAGTCCTGGCACGAGTGAATGTAACACCCACTGCAGTCAGTGGGATATCTGCCATTTATACCATCACCCTGCTGACAGTTTATACTTCTTGTCATTTGCATTTGTCACCTGCAGTAGATTAAAAGAGGAGGAAAGGAAATGAAACAAAAAGTGTGGGGGGAAGAAGGTAAAATGAAAAGTATAATACAAAGTTATAAAATTTGAGTAGACAAAAACATACAACTTTTTAGAGAACCAGAGAACTTGGGAAAACACTGGAATGGGCTAGTTATATTAATGATTTAAAAATGCGTGTTCTCAAAGCAACTTCTGGCAGGACTCCATGAACTCTGCTTACCTGTGTGACTTTTTAATTACTACTACTGCTAAATCATCTTTCCATTTGCTAAACCCCACTCAGTTTATACTGGAGTCCTACAGTGCACAAGAATTTCCTGAGTAGCATGATCAGATCTTATTTCCTCATTACACAAGCCTACACTCAGTTTGGCTGCAGTTCTTCATCACAGAGTGATTAAATTAAAAGAGAGGAAAGTAACCTGAAAAAAATAATTATAATTTTAATTGCAAATTTATCCCTTATCAGAAGAACGTAGGAGGTCTGTTATTTTCATTTTATTTCCATTACCAACAAATATATAATTTGTTTATTATTTTGAGGAAATATTATGCGCATCAAATGTTGGGTTTGGATGTGATTATCTATTTTTGCCAGAAAATTGAAGTAGGGAATTCCTTAACCTTCAGCACTTTTTGCCACAGGAATTCTCATCTGCTCATAGTTTTGAAGTCCAATATAAAATCCCATTTAAAATCCCATCAATACTAAAACTTGAGGAAATCTAAGACTTCTAAAATTGTAGTGGTACAGCGCATATTCATAGCCAGGCCACAGCTTCACTTCTCAGGAAGGAATTCTGATAAGCAAAATGTGTTATCATCTCAGAAAAAAATCCCAAACAACATAGAATACCAGTTTGGACTGGAAAAGGAAGATTTCCTTCTTTGCTTTCCCATGGAAAAAGCTGTACCACAAACTGCTACTTGACTCTGAATTCCTAAAAGCAGTGATCAGAACTTGTCCCTCCAACGCCCAATACAGGTTTGCAGTTGTTGATTGCATAATTATTAATTTCTAGAAATAAAAAACAAAGTATGGCGAAAGCAAGGATAGCTTTCTTGCCACTATGAACTCAAGGGGAGCACAGGGGCCACTCAAATATCTTTAATCCATTCTCACACTTCCAGTCAGGGTCTGCCATGAGGCCAGGGCTGTCTGTGACCACTTACAGTTTCCTTGCACAGTTCATCTGTAATACTTCTCCAGTTAGCATATTCCTGCCATACAAGGAAAAAGACCCAAACAAACCAATAAAAAACCACCCACCAAAGCCAAAAGCAAACAAAAAACAAGTTTACAAAGACAAAGTTTGCTGGATTTTGTTAGTATGCTAAGACCTGCACATAATTTTCATAAGGGAAGAACAAATACAAAAGGCAGAAAATTTAGGTTCATTTTTTATACCTGAAAATAAGTCCAAAGAAGCTTATTTCCTTTGTTTAATAGGTACATGCTATTTACGTCTGTCATGGCACATTAACACTGTGGCAAATTTAGATCAGTGTTGGCTTTGTATGAAGTGGAGATTTGGATGCTCCACCTCTGCTAGTTTAGTTTGCTTCACTTCACAACTACCTTGCAAATATGGCATGAAATCTTCCAAAGAAGTAAAGCAAATCTGCTAATGGCTGATCCCAAAGGAAAAAAACAAAACTTCTTTGTTCTTGCTCACTTATGGATTTATCTTCTAAGTTCTGTTGTTTTACCAACTAGAAGATACCGTGCTACTTTGAGTTTCAGTAAAAGTAGGTACAAGTGTATAACACATAGTTCATCTCATGATGTATTATTTTTGGACTGCTCCCAGAAAGAAGGAAGAAGAGTTAGTACAGTAGCAGTTATTCTTTTCTTTCTGGATAAAAATAACAATATCTTTCCACTGCCACCAGGCTTGTAAAAAAATATTTTGCAAAAGAAAGCTTAGCCAAACTAACATACAAGAGAAAGCTTTACAATGATGGCATTTAATTAACTCCTAAACCTAAACAGAGCACGAGAATCTTCCACAGTCAATCATATTTCAGTAGAAATACATTTTGGTCCAGAAATGCACTCAAGACGACTTCATTCACCGAGAGGTTAAGAGATATTTGGTTTTGTGACTTGGGGTTACTGATAAACTTAAGGTCCCAAGCATGTGTTATTTCATTTTTTAAAACCACCATGCTCAGCCAAGCTCCATGCTCTCCACCCAGGGTGGATCTCCCTGAGTGCAGTTGAGAGCACTCTATATAATACAGGATAATGCTATATTATTACAGTACTTACTATATACAGCCAGAAAAATCAAATTACAAATGTATTTATCCATGCCACATTTTCTAGTAAACCATGCAAACAATTCCTTATATGTCTGAAGTTTGAAGGAAAAGAGTGTGAGAACTTGGTAGACAGCAGACAGACACTTTGTACTGCGTATTGAGCCAAATTTTTAAGGAACTCAGATCTTTTTAATCCTGATTTTTTTCCACCTTTCCAAACCATTTCAGGTATGTCTGGTTGCCAGATGGGTAGCAGAGATGAAACATAGGCATCCGTCTGGGGGAGGTTTTCTCATAGTTTTGTCAAAACAACAAATAATAAAACATCCAGATTCAAGAGTGTGTGCAACTGACTGTTCCTCCCAGACTTTCTCTGGAGTCTCTTAGATACTACTCGGGCTGAAAAGAGAAAAATGAGTCTTGAGCTTCATCACATAAGACATTAGACATATACAAGAAGGAAATTTGACTGGAGCATGCCTGGGAAGAAAAATGACAGAGAAGGGTGAGCCAGCACAGCACTCTGGCTGTTTTATGTTCCCAAAATGTATGCAGTCTTAGGGAATGTACATTTCAAGCACATTTTCCATTCCTGGCCAAATGTCTTTCCCAATAATGAACAGCAGCTAGACTTCTGTACAGGTAAAGAGCAAGGCTTATATGCATAATGGCTTTTAACTTCCACTATCAGAATCTCATAGTCCGGTCTGGGGCTTTTCACAGTGCTTCACCAGCCTCGGCCATTTCCATACGGATCTTCATTCCATCTTAGTAGGTACATATTTACAGGGCTCTGATATCTAACATGTAAGTGTCCCATGCTCCCAGTGAAACACTGCAAAGACCAGAAACATTTCTTCATTGGATCTTCTTAGATAGATTTATTACAATAAGTGATGTCTTTCTCATTATTATTGGTTTCTAACTTTGCTTACTCTGATCATTTTCAGAGTGGATGGATTGTTGTGGGCTCTTTCTTCTTCTTCTTTTTTTTTTTTTTTAATATATCTTAAAGTGAAGTCAGTCTGTGTGAAGCTATCCTCTATTTTTGTCAAATTTCCGACCTGCTTTGCTGTCTTTTTTGTTCCCCAGCTTTATATGTTATAAGATAACCTCAAATGGGTTAAAGGCTGGCCTTTCTGCTGGAAGCCTTATATAGAAGTCATTACCTTTTTGTGTCTTAGCACCTTGGGCTTCAAAGTGTTCTGTCAAGTTAATGAAGCAGTTTTCTCTTTTTGAAAGTGAAGTAGATAGTCTGTCTTCAAACACTGCTTTTACAAATGTTTCTCCATTTGGGGTCCTTAAAACACTTCCTACACTTTTTGTATGTATCAGCTAGTCTTTATCATATTTCATATACTCTTACGCTTTTTGAAGGTTATCCAGTTCTTGTGACCAGTCCTCAGGAATGTTGCCCAAAATGAGTGAACTTGTAAAAATATCTGTAGAAACGTTTTCTCTTTCTGTTTCCACTTCCTTAAGATCTCAGCAATATTTTCTTTGACAGAACACCATGTCAAATTTACAGACTTAAAACGTTCATAAGGGATTTTTTTTGCAGTTATTTCTCACAGTTTTGAATCCCTTATCGCAGGAAAAAAAACCCAAAAAACCCTAACAGAATTATGGAAACAGTCATCATTCTTCCCTGCAAAATCAGATCCCAGATGGTTCTTGCCATGATTTTCTGCTTCTCTCACACCAATCTCTGTTTCCCTATTGTCATCCTTGAAAGTGATGGTGCCTCTTTACCAATCGTATATTTTATTTTAAAATCATTTGAGTTATTTAAAAGTATCCCAAAGATACCCAAGTGCAGTTTGCACATCTTTTTTCGTACCTTTTCTATTTTATTTTAGACTTTTTAAAAATCTCCTTATTCACACACACAAAGATCTTTCCACTTTTAATTCACCTCATCATTTGTGTTTGATTCATAATGATAACAGAATGTTGTTTTTCTGTTTTCATTTTCTATTAAAAAGTATTCAACAGAAAATAGCATTTACTGGTGCATGTGAAAGCAAAATGGTCCTGATTATTCCATCAAGTTCACAAACGCTTTCACTATTAAGGACCAGAAGAAACAATGCAATTATCATCTAATCTCAACTCCCATCTAACAAAGAACTAACTCAACTATTTCTGAAAAGGCTCTACTGTTTCCCTTTCCACTATATCATATCTTATAAAAAAAAGAGAGATAGATTTCTCCATCTAGATCAAGACAGATAACTTGATTTAAAAGCAGAGAATGAACCATATTTCAAGGCAAAATTTTTTTCAGAATTTGTTCGCCTTTACTTTCAAATTTACCGTCAGTCTGTAATCTGTGGATCACATTAAGCTGCCTTTTGTGGAAATCAATATTCTGTTATTATCAGAAAATATTTCCCTGTGTAGTTGTTTGTAAATTATGATCATTTTATTTCATAAGGCATTTTAGAAGAAACAGGCAGCTTCTTAGGAGCTTTAATATATGAGTCAATCCACTGTATCCTGTCTATTGTCTCTATATCTCTTGAGAAGGGTGAACACCACAATAGTGTAGGACAGTTATGCCAAACCTCCATTTTGGCTCTGTTCCTGTTTCACTGTGGAAACTGAACTGAAGTTCACTTGAAACTGAACACAGGTTTTCTCATTCCTGTGCTATGATCTGCAGGGAACCCCAAACTGCTGTTCTCAAGGAAGCTAGAATAATGGAAAGGGCATGGTTTTGTCCAGACTGAGTAGCCTACAACAGCACAGCTGCAGACTGCTAAATTTTGCTTCTTCTAGTCAGGACAGTCCTCCAAAACTAAGCAAAATGTCACGCACTAAACCATCACACTGTGCTGCTGTTTGAGGAGAACAAAGCCTCTGCAACATTCTCAAAGAAAAAGTCATCCGGGCTATGAAGGCTGGGCATCTGGGCTTTTCTTCATTTTGCAACAAATTCAAACTCTGAGAAAAAAATACAATAAAACTCTGCAGAGCTGAAAGTAACAGCATGAGATACAACAGGAATGATCATTGTAGTCAATACCTGTAGGGAAACCATCCCACACCCAGCATCCTGCTCCCCAAAAAAACACCATGAAAACAACACCAGGAAAATGAGGTCCTGAGATGCACCTTCATACAGCTGCCTTTGCATCTTTAGCCTATCACATAACTCTTGAATGGGTTAATACGACGTCACCACTGTTAAACTGACACCAGACACCCAAGGAACACACATTCATTGCACATCCACAGAAAGAATGGCTCATTTGGCCTGATTTACCTCCCACCCTCCTGCTAACCCTTGTGTACACTTTTCCTTCACTCCTGCATTGGAGTACCACCTTCAGCACCCAGTTCCAACACATGATAACAGTAAGCTGCAAAGACATTGCACTCAAACACAGCTTTCATGATAAGCACAAGCTCTTTTCTCCCTTCTCTTCAGCTGTTATGCAAACTGACAGGATTTCTTTCTTCCCATAATACCCCACAGAGATTCCCAGAACAGTAAGGATGCCACTGTGATGCCAGCCTCTCTAATGTTTGAGACATTTACTGCTAAGCAGGTGTGTTCTGAGCTACCTTCTGGGAATATAGTCTGCCACAGAATGAGCTTAGTCCAAGTGTCTTATATCAAACCCACGTAGCCTTGGGATACAGTCAAGCAACACTGAAGAATATTATGTTTTCCAAATATCACTGTGTGCTGTAGCACTTGCTAAATCAGTCTCCAGACATACCCCTGAGGAGAAAGACATTTTTTAGCACCTGCTAAGACTAACACCCGCTGGTCAGCCCCGTGGCTGCAGCAGATTGTCTGGCAGAAGACACTAGAGGCAGTTTTGGACAAGCTGCCATGCAGTCATTTACTCAAGAAAAGAACGGGGATGGTATGAAAAGGGCAGCTCCACTGGGTGCTGCAGAGCAGGGACCTCCTTGCTGTTGCTATCAGAGTAGCTCGACTGCTTGCCTCCGTCTGCCATCCTGCAGTGCTGCTCTGACCTCTCTGAGCCATCTGCCTTTGCAGGCTTTGGCACTGGTAAAATGCATATTGTGCATAGGAGCTCATGAGAAAAAAAACCTGTAAGGAAACAAATGTGCCCTTTGCAATTCCTTTTTGAACAGCTTTCAATTAATTTTATGTGTTGCTAAGCCTCTGGTAAGAATACAATTGTGGTTAAATAAAACCCCTTACAGAAGTCTCCAGTTAGGTGCATGTGCTTGACTGTGACTGAGTATGGAAGTTTAAGTTATCATGCTGTAACTCCTTCACACTTTCCATCTCCAGGAAGTGATATATCTTAAATTTTAAACCAAACTTTAGCTCACCTCTGGAATGGGCTAAAACAAAACTAATTATTTTCAAGTGAGATGATCACCTAAGTTAATTGAGTTTAAAAATGAGCTTTTATTTTAAAACTGTTTTATACACTACTGTTTCAATCTAACTTGTAATAGCCTCATAAAACACTTTATCTCAGAAAAAAATACAGAGATTAATTATCCATGCTGTGACCCTTTAATTTCTTTCGGTTTTGATTCTATAACTACTTTTCTGTAATGTCATCAAAGGCAAACATCAAGTTATCTATTTTATACTTATATGGATGATATCCTTTTCCTGTCACACATAAGGACACACCATGAGCCTCCTTTTCTCCAGGCTAAACACCCCCAGCTCCTTCAGCCGCCCTTCACAGGACTCATGCTCCAGAATCTTCACCAGCTCCACTGACCTTCTTTGTGAGTGCCACTGGACTTTTACCTTGAAATGTTGATCTTATGGCTCTAATTTCAATTTGATTTATACCAGAGTCACACTACTGCAGGTGCATTGGCTCTTCTGATTTTGGCCCTATCGGAACATACGCGCGTTAAAAGAAAAATACTGTTTCGAATTCCTGTTTGCTTTCACTCAGCCCATCTTACCTCTGCAGATAACAACAATTCCATCACTGTTAACAGTGCAAATCCAATACACACCGGAATAAACAATTGGTATGTTATTCTGCTTCACGTATTATTGAAAAAATTGTCAGTCAAATTTCTCATTACAAATTGTTTATCGTAAGCAGTGGAGGTAATAAGAAGCTTATGTTTTTATTCCATTTCCTCAAGTGGACTTTGTAGTTCTGGTAGTAGGAAGCGTACTAAATTTTATATTGGTAATTCAACACAAGGTATAAAGCCAGCTGAAATTCTTAGTTCTTTTTTCTCTAGATTTCCTTCTCACCTTAGAATCAATGTAGCTGTTCTACAAAAATACATAAACTTATGTGCGATAATGTATAAAAATGTTATAAATTTACAAAATTAATAAAAATTAGAGACTTTTCAGCTCTATAAAAAAGTAAAAGCAGGCAAAGTTCAAACAGCCTTTCTCCTTCTCACCTTTCTTCCTACTTTTGTATTTCATTCTTTGGCCCAAGCCTGGAAAACCTTTAGACTACATTCATGTTCTACATTTTCAGCAAATATAAAGCTGTCAAACACTTGATTTTTTGATCCTGTCAAAAAGCATTTTATGAGGCTTCAGGGCAGGTGTATTTCTTGTAATTGCTTCTATAAAAGAAACGATGGTTTTTAGGATAGGTTAAGGGGCTGTTTTCCCCAGTCCAGCAAATGACTTCAAATTTATACCTGTGTTAAGCTAGTGTGAAGTGAGTGTAAAATGTCACGAGTAATCAACAACTACTGTGGGAGACTGCTGGGCTAAAAGTCAGAAGACATAAAACAACATTGGTGGCTGGTTCTGCCACTCCATCAACCAGAAGTATCAGGCAAATGCATCATCCTGCCTCCAAGAGGTAACAGATTTTTTCCCTGTTCAAATAAAGGAGCAGTCACTCCATAAGCCGGTGGCACAAAACCCAAACCATCCTCTAATACAGGATGACTTTCACCTGCTTTTGCCCAAATAGTACCTGTCCCCAGTAGTGCCATGTACTAGTTGAAGGTGTCCATTTTTGTGAACTAGGAGAAAAAGATTTTCAGAGAAAGAAAACCTTTTCCCTTGTTTATATATTTTTCTTCTTAATTGTAATGCAGACACCTGAAGTAAATAAGAATTTTTTTAAGTCTTTAGCTTCACCCTCTGCTTGTGCTATCTGATCTATGGCCAAGTCCTGCTCAAGTTGTTGCAGAGATGCTTTCAGTTAAATCCTCAGGATAAAGATTTCATGCTGTTGTTTGAAGTGGCTGATATATTATAACTGCTAAGTGACTTCCAGTAAGTGCAGTAAAGAACACACTATGGAGTGAGGTTTTTTTGTTTTGAGGTTGGTTTTTTGTTGTTTGGGTTTTTTTTTTTTCACAAAACCTGTTGTCACACCTAAAATGAAAGATTTTTTTAAAAACTGCTCATAGGGTTAAAAAATGGCATATTCAAGGGGACAAGACTACCCTGTTTGTCTGGCATCCTCTTCTTTAAAATATCTAACGATATGGGATATTACTACTAAGCACAATGAGGAAAAAATTAACTTTAATTAGTTCTTTAAAAAAGTGTCATAATTGAGTAAGAGGGACTAATGCAGAAGAATCACTATATACTTTTTTTTTCTGTATTTCACTGTTTCACACATACTGTGTATTGTCAGAAAGAGGACACTGGGCCCTTCACTCCTAATTTTTGGAGGTACTCTTATATTTTTATGTTTCATTCTAAATTTTTAATCAAACTTTCAATTTCATTCTTACATACTGTATCCTCTTACTACATAACCTGTCAAACAACCATTTCCAAAACATAGTGTCCCTGTATTTGACCCCACTTAATTTAAAGTTGAATAAATATGAGGACATGAACCCAGTTCACAGGAAAAGACATCAGAAGAGAGATGGGGTTTGCTGGTGCTTTTGATCTAGCTATGATCTAAATTTCTAACTGAACCTCATTTCAGTATAAAATATGACTTGTTCAGCATGTTCAAACAGCAGTGTCGTGACTGAAGAGCCATGAAGAGAAGCCACATGTTGGTTAGAGGAAGGCTGCTGGTACAGGGCAGGAGGGCAAATGATTATAATGCTTAATTAACATATACTGACACTGCGTTGGAAAAGGAGGAACATGGTCTTGTCTTCAAACAAAATTGCAAGCAATAGCATACATTACAATCGCCAGAGAATGTGCTTAGGAAACAAAGGTTAAATGCTGCCAACTGACATTAATAGAAAAATCAATATTTCAGCTTAAACCTCTTTTGGGGGGTTAGATGGATGTTTCTGGCGTCAGTGAGCGCTGTTGAAGAGATGCCCCACAGCAAGCCCTAGAGGCTGCCTACCACAGCCCAAGCTGCCCAAGGCTCCCTCCCAAACTGCTCAGGATGGTGCAGGCAGAACACACAGGGCTTATAGACCACACATACGGGGTGCTGGGCTTCCTGCTACTCTTGCACAGACTGTTCTGCTGGTGCTGCAAAGTCTTATAGCTCTGGGTTAGTGCAGGCAGCTGACAGGCAGCCTGATCACCACCTCAATTTACATAGAGTGAGTTTCCCACTTTTTTTGAGCTTACCGGAATATGGCTGCACACAGAGTTATAGGAATGCCTAAGAAAAGACTGTGCCCTAAGTTGTTACTGATGATCAGAGGAGAAATACATCTCCACAGGATCATCCAGTTAATCTTAAAATAGGGAGAGAGTCACCCTGGAAAAGCTGTTTTCATTCAGCGCACCATTAGACACTGTGCCGAAGTTCTGCCATCTACAGGACGCCATGACTCATTTCCAGCTACAACTGGAATAAAATAAACCCTAATAACAAGATTTTACTGTAAAGCAGAATGCAAACAATCTATATGTCTTTGTTTCCAGATATTTTTACACTGCTCATCTATCTAAAAAGCAGCTTCTTCAGTTATTTTTTGTTTCCCTCCAGCAGCCAAAATGCAATGTGTCCTCTAGAAAATTCTCTTTCTATTTAAAATCACAGTGCACTTATATCATATGTTCTGAGAAATTATTAAGTCAATAATGTTTTCTTTGCTACCTTCACTTAATTTCATATAAATCAAAATGCTATAGTCAAAGAGGCTGTTTTATATCATTGTTATTAATTACCCCATTATGTATAGTGCAAAAACATTGTTTAATATGTCTGCATTGAGTTATTTAAATGGATGTCCACCATGCGTAGTATAATTTACTACAACTTTCACATGTAAAATTGTTCTTACTCTTATGGGAACAAAAACCTTAGAAGACAGTATCTTTAAATGTGTGTAGCACTGATTCAGGGGTTTGTTGCACATATTTTATAGCTGATAATCAACAGGTTGTTTAGCTTGAGGACTCCTGAAAATATGTAGGTGAAGCAATTTTGCCAGACATACAAAAATTCAACAGTTATTTTATTATAGCTAACTTAATTCTATAATTAAGGTAGGGTGAGATGCTGGAGTGGTACAGTGAACATACATCAGTGTTCAACATCAGAAGAGGTTGGTTTATGTCTTTTGCAAATACTAAACATCCTTGCATCAAACAAGTATTTGTTACATTTACTACATCCCGGCTTTAGGAACTTTTCATGTCTACTTACATTTTCTCTGCCCCTTTTTTTCCTATTATTATCAGGTGAACTGAACTGTATGGAGCTGCCTGAATCAAAACAGCTAAAACAAACAAAAGTTGATAAAAGCCCATAAAGGTTATTCCAATGGAAAATTTGCATCTATTTAAAAATACTGAGATCCCTTTCATAGTTGAATAACACTCGGAAATATAACAAATTGCTAATCACCCCTTTGAATGGGGGGCTGTTACTGAAGGAAAAGGTAGAGAAAAGGAAAACATTTATTTTGCTGTGTTTGGCATTTCTTGGGCCCAGGCCATGTTTTCATTTAGGGGTGGACATTTTTTCTTCATGAAGGTAAGCCCACGGAAAACAGAAGCTCCAAAACATGAATTCTCAAGTCAAGGATGAGAAACAATCTTTGTTATGGTAACTTATTTATTTTGTTGTTGTTAAATACCACTATGCTGGGTAGAAGACAGTGCAGGAGAACGACCTTACTGTTATCTGCCAAAGCAGCTTGCTTTCAGATCCAAAATTGCAGAGAACTGAACTAATCTCTACTACAGAAACCGTCTATCAAGAAAACACACTTCTTTTGCAATAGCATGTGACAAAGTAATATGATATGGTGGTGACTGTTCACGAACAAGAGGCAAGTCCCTCCTGATTACAGAACTATAAGGCAAAGAAAGAAATCTTACAAGACCCAGGCAAAGTTGAAGGCAATACATGACTGAAAACAGATTGTTCAAAGGCACTGCAATGGATGCACTAGCCTAATTTTTCACTAGCCTAATTCTAAAAACCTTATTTTCTTACTCGTAGTTTAATCTTAGTAATGGTTTTATTTCAGCAAACACTGGTTAGGACCTTCTGTCTTAGGTTGAATAAGTTCAGGACACTATCCAAAACCTGATGGAGCTCAACTAGATCTGAAAGGTCAGTTTAAAAATAGAGAGCATAAAGATGTGGGTGACTGAAACTGAAATCAGACAGCCTACAAGACAGAGATGAGCTGGGCTCGCTGCCTGCTTCTCTCCTTTGGCCCCGTGAGGGAGCAGGGTCTAGCACAACTGGCAAGTGGATGGCCTGAGGCACTCATTGCTCAAACCTAGTTCTGGATGCTAAATCAGACACCTCCAGATACTTTGCATCTGGCCTACTTTTTGGCAGCTCTACCAAACCAGTTCTTTCCTTTATTTGTCACATGGCAAGGTTTTTTATGTGACTTCAGTTCCAATTCAAACAGGAACAAGTTTCAAAGTTCAGACTCTTACATTGTCAAACTCCCAGGGACAGATGAATGAGCCAAAAATGATCAAAAAAGGTGTCGGATATTGAAAACAGCATGAGACCCAGACTGTTTTGTAAGTGATCCCATGTGGTTAAGTGTATCACATACATGTTCCCATGCTGAAAGGAAATTTCTACTTTAAAGAAAATTTAACAGAAATGCTTTTTCAGGACATGGATGTGATAAAACTACTTTATTTTAACACTCTCATCCAGCTCAGTAGACCTGCTTTTCATTGCAAACTATTTCTTCAACATTGAAAGTTATGTTTCTCTTTCATTTGCAGTACAGAAGAGCAGTTCTGTGGTTTTCCTGAACTCTATGAATGAGTTGAGTCATTTCTGACTCTGATGAAGTATGAAGGTAATACGTGAAGAAACAGCATACTGAATAGAAATTCATCCTTGCTATGAATGATTCATGAAGATTCTCTTCTAGAATAAAAATATGACGCTACTTTAAAGCCTCTATTTAATACTAGAGTAAGTTTAAACATTTTTAAAGGAATCTTTTGTCTTTTCTTTCATTATTAGTAGTCAAGATATTCATTCTCCCCCTTATAAAAGTTATTACATGTCATTATGCATAAAGCATAATGTTTTTATTTCCCTCCAGTGTTCTCAAAGAAAGTGTAATCCAAACCTAAAGAAAATCAGTTCTTTTCTTCCCAGCAGAAAGTGGATAGCAACACAAAATGACACTTTTATGTGGGTCATCAGTGAAGTAATTTTCAACAAATTATTTTCCTGCCAGATAACATAAAACTCACACCCAGAAAAAAATTAACACAAGATCCAAAGACTCTCAGTTCCTGTATTTTTTGACATAATATCCAAAACCATTTTAAGACAATCTCAGATGTCAGTGCAAATAAACACTGGTCTGTTACTTTGAGCCTTTTCCACTCTCTCTCCTCGCCACACTGATTAATTTAAAAAATCCAACAAAAATATCTGCAGCTGGCAGTCGCGGAGTAACGAGGACAATTTTAAAATGTGATCAGACTTTGTGTTTCCAGACACAGAGCAGTCACCAGCATGTTTCCTTACACAGACAACATGAAGATTAATATTAGCACAAAATAAATAGGCCAGAACAAGCAGTTTTCCAGCTCCCTACAACGACTGAAAGTGGGGATTAAAACAACCACTTGAGAAGTTCTGACTGTAAGAAAGGTTATCCCTGATCTTAGGCACGCTTAGCAAGCTCTTTTCCATGCAAAAACCTACCCATTCTGCTGGTCCTCGATACTCATGTTAACCCTTTACTATTCAGATTTATGATCCAGAAGAAGCGCTCTGGAAATCACCTTTTTTAGGGCTAACAGTTGCAACAAACCCCTGCTCCAAATATGCCCAATATGAAAGTATCAGTAGGATTCTCCTATCAGATAAATCCTTTGTCACAAAGGTATTTCTGAATAAGTTGTTCATCCTGTATTGGTAGCAAACATCTGGTTAAACCCATTCCAAATCTGAAAAGAAGGCTCAAGCAACAAATGTGAGGGAAGCCCTGCTGTGAGCCAGTGCAACATGTAAAGCATTGCTGCCTGACAAAGGCTTCCCTGCAGCACAGACAGCCGGAAAACCCCATGAGTTATGTCACATTAGGCTCAGCCTTCTGCCAGGTCACAAAAATCCTGTGCCTTTTGTGACAAGGGTGCTAGTATAACTGGGGCAAACATGTAACTACCCAGAGTACAGTGGGTGACATTAGGTCAGAAACATTCTTCGTCTTGGTACCCTGACCCAAAATAATTAAACATTCAGTTTCTGGCAGAAATAAGTCTCTATAGCCTCGAGGGTTCAGTCTCTGTCTAGGTCAGCTCCTTCTGGGGCAGCCTTGGACTCTGCTGCAAGGCAGAGCCAGCAACATGCAGTGATGACAGCGGGAGGGAGTGAGGGCTTTTGTCTGGGAGACAACCCTGGTAAGCCTGACATTAACATTCACGTCAAATGGCAGTGGCAAGGCAGTCCTCATCTGAGATAATAGGCTTTTTCCAGTGATTGCACCTTGTCACTTAGGAACACATCAATCCTGGAGTTTGCTACGGCAGGCTGTCATGTCATATATTCCCTTCCCTGGGCTCTATTTTGTAAGAAATAGTTAATGTCTACTTCTCCTACCAGCAGGCTGCTCCAGAACCTCACCATGATGGTGAGAAAATTGCTTCTGTCTTCCACTTTCAATTTATTCATGATTAGTTTATAACCATTTCTTCCTGAGCCAATATTGTCCTTTAGCTTAACCAGCTCTTTTCCCTTCCTGATGTTTATCCTCCTAATGTATTTACACAGGACAGAGATATCTCCTGTTAGCCTTTGCTGAACAAGGCAAGCTTTGGCAGTTCCACTCATGGGATTAACCAAGCCACTTCTCCCACCCAGCACTCAGCTTTCTCAAAGACGTGTATTTGCTGTTCTATATCTGCAGTTCTTCAGGCAGGTAGTGCCATCGCTGTCTCGACAGAGTTATTGCAATCTGGATACTAGGTGATCTTAATCTGATTTGATCTTCTTTTAGTTTTCCCAAAATACAGGTATTCTACTATGGGGATGAATTAGTTTGGGAAATCAGTGCATGGTACAGAACCCTAGAGCCGAGAAGCTCATGTCGGTATGTGTGGTACTCCAGGAAAAGCAGAAATCCAGGATCTTTGGATATAATTTAGTTGCCTTGAAGTTCCCTTGTTTCTCCTAATACTCTTCAGCTTTACGTGTAGCCTGTAGTATCTGAATATCTCACCTGTGTACAAAAAGAATAAATAAGAATTGGTCTTTTTATCTGGTGAAGAAATGTAGTGACATTTTGAATGCATTTTCACCCTTCTTCATGTATATTTCCCTTTGTTTTCTCCCCACATACACCGAGGTTTCAAATTCAGCCTCCTGCTTTCAAACTTAAAAATACTTAATACTTATTTAGTGGGGTTCTGGGTTCTGTCTGAACTGAGCCAGCAGAGTTCAATGAATCGAGTAATTTTCAGCTGAATGAAAACCCATGACATGCTATGGCTGTAAATTATTATTGTCTCTGGACTTTTGAAGATCAGTGTATACATCAGAAAATCCAGAGTTGCTAGGACTAACACATGACTTGAGGAGAGAGTAACCACACACCAGGGGTCAGAGTGAGCCAAGCTGCTTAAAGTTTCCACAAGCAGGATGGAGGCCCCTTCTCTCTTGCTCCCTGATAGCAGGCACACGTAGGCACAGCCTCTGCATGTGCTGGCCCCAAAGCAGCCCAGAAGGGACTCTGTGAATCTGCTTCTCCCACTCCCAATCACAGTACATGGGACCTACCAGGATTTCAGCATCAAGGTGGCTTATTCTCTCTGGTTTGGCAAAACAGCAAGGACATATTGGGAGAGACTACCCCTGCTCTTGCTATCTAGACTTCTTTCCATGTCCGCCTTGGAACATTTGGTTGTCAGTCAGGTAAGCAGCTGTGCTTTGCCTGCACTGTTTGGCATTCACCTTTGCCACAGGTTTGCTGACACTGTTTGTCCAAAGGAAGGGTAAAGCAATATTAACATCCTGTCTGAAAGAATAAAAATAGGGAATAAAATGTCTGGGTTTGTTGAGAGTTGCTTCAGAAAGCATTTGCCCATTACCTGTGATGTTTCCCCAGAATTCCTTTATAAACTCCACAGCCAAAGCATTTCAGTGTCAGAAGTAGGACCCAGAGAAGGGCCAAACTGAGGCACATCTTCCTTCTTTCCTGCTCGCTGTGGTTACAGGAACTTCAGCCCTTTCATTAGCTGTTTAATTGTCCTGCAAAGGTCTTGAGTCAATATTTTTATTTCCTGATTTCACCTGCCAGTGGTGAACAATCTGCTCCCCTTTTCAGAACATCTAACTAAATTTAACAGGCAGGACAGGGAGGAGCATTCCCATGCCTACTGGATTGGAAAATTGTGAGTATATTTAACAATTTTAGGTATGCATGAAGACCTTGAAAACAACCACTTTGTTCTGAATACGAGTGCTGTCCTGGAGAGAAATTTTATGTTGTGAAGTAAAAGGGTTTGGATTATATGGAAAATCTGTAAAGACAAGAATGCTGCAGCTCAATGGATAGATTAAAAGACTGCAACTAATTTACTAAGTTATTAAAATGAACATCTGGAGGGTATCTTATATTTTGTAGATTCTGTAGTGTGAAATAAAATTGGTTCTTAGCTGCTGCCCAATGACAGCAGGAGGTAAGTGAGGGGTTTTTTAACTCTATCTTTCATTCTCTTTCATATAACCTGCAAAAAGTTGATCTGAACTAGTGACTCACCCAAAAAATCCTTATTCATTTCAAAAGTCCCATCAACTCCCATGAAGATGAAGAGATCTCCATTTAGGACAATCATTCCTCAAAATTTCATAATACAAAAAATACAGTGTAGCAGTGCCATATCATAACTATCATGCACTTCATGTGATGTTCATGAAATATCCACCTGTTTGCATCTAGACTTTCTGACAGGATCTACGAAAAGCCATGGTAATACAATGCTGTCATCCTGTCTAGAACAATACATTGTAGGTAGAGTGTTAGTTTCATTTGATGAAAAACCAAAACAAACTGCAAAACTTTTCCTTAAACCTCATAGCCCAAAAATTAAGGGGAGAATGCACCCCCTTTTTGGGGGGGAGGCATTGTTGGAATTGTTATTAGTGCAGAATGGGAAAGAAAAAATGCTAGAATGTCCTGATTCAACACTCCTATCAAAAAAATTCATACATTTTTCCCTTTTTTCTTTTTGATGGAAACTGAGCCTTTTAGACAGCAGTACTGCAGAAAACAGCTGGATTTATACTCAAAGAAAAGAAGAAAAGATGATTTACTGTATCTTTGTTTTGGAGGGCTTAGAGGAATTCAACGGGCAAGCTCTATGATTCCATAAGGAGAAGCCAGTCTAACCAATTCTGAATTAAACCCAACAAAAATGGGGGCTGTACATCTTAGTAAGACAGCCATTGCATAAAAAATATGTGTGAGACAGGTTTCCTTTGATGTACCTCCAATTTTAGCAGTCCAAATGTTTTATTATTGTTATTTCAAAAATCTTAGCTGCACAGTGATTTCA
Organism: Eulacestoma nigropectus; assembly: GCA_013397775.1. Classification (NCBI taxonomy): domain Eukaryota; kingdom Metazoa; phylum Chordata; class Aves; order Passeriformes; genus Eulacestoma; species Eulacestoma nigropectus. The sequence goes on along the minus strand of VZTE01005462.1, from coordinate 707,200 downwards.
GGAAAAGGGGAAGAGAGAGAGCAGAAACAGGTAAGGCTGAATCCCTCGCCCTTTTAACTCTTGTCTGTGGCGTATCGGCACCTCCTCGCTGCACTGCTACACAGATTTATATTTTCTGGAACTGCTGGAGGCCCCTTTGCATAATCCAAGCAAGACAGAAGGGATTCTGTTGACCCTCAGGTTTGCCAGTAGTGAACAAATCTGGAGCTTGGATGTTCAGATATGCAATTGTGCTGTAAGGAACTGAGTCTTGCACTGGATCGGGGTACAAATACCCCGAGTATGAGGAGTGCTTGTCTGATTGCTCTTTGCCACTGAGGCAAAAAAACCACTATCAGAAAATCACAAAACTGATGAACACGCTCCTATTTTTTTGCATATAAAAGGAAAGCTGCCTTACCTAGCCACATCTGTTTCTTTGACTTAACTCCATGATCATTCCTGTTAGCAGCGGATGAGTGGTTTGGCAGGTGCGTTGCAGCCCACTTCACTGAAGAGAAGGGCTTCCTAGTGGAATAAACCCCTTTATGAGACTTTGATATGAACATATTTAGAAAATTACTTTAAAAAAAAATCTCTTCTCCTCTTCAGTGGCTGTACTCTGGGATGGAGCACAAACCTTACATTAAAGAACCTGGTTTTTCACAAATTAATTGAAGAGGAGACATCTCTCTCCAGTCACCCTAGATGCATTCACAGCAGGACTGTGACTATTCATAAGGCGCTTGCAGAGGAGTAGCAGATATATCCTGCTGATTTGTAATGTAATTCCAGTGCAAGAGGTAAGGCTGCAATGTAACCCAATTCATTAATCTCCAAACTGTGAAACCTCACAAGTTGCAAGAGAATTAAAGATTCTGGAGAGGTAGAGAGAAAATTAGAGTTTCACAACAAGAGACTATTAACTTGGAGCAGAAAACCATAGCTAAAAGTAGAATAAGTGTACGTGGGGTGCAGTTATGGGTTTTAAGACAAGATTAAACAGATCATAAGAGCAGTTTATAAACTTTGCATTTATCCAGTGCTCATGACCTGGGTGTGTTAGTCAATCAGCTAATGGCTAAAGGTATGCAGCATCTTTCATAAAATTTTGATGCTAAATTGACTGTCACCAGAAAACATCTAACGTGCAAATTGCTGTCTGCATCTGAAATTTTAACAACACACACTTTGGAGAGTTACTATTTGAACACAGGTTTCATTTTCAAGAATAGCATCAAGCACAGGGCAGTGGGAGGATTAAAACAAAAGTGACTGTGATCAGTCTCTCAGCAAATACTCAGCCCAACCCTTTCCCCAAGAGCCGGCAGCCAGGCCCCACTGCACTGTGCTCAGCCACCAGAACTGCCCTGGATTGTGAGAAAATAGAGCATGCAAGAAGGGCAGACGATCATCATAAACTCACACTGATACAGGTTGAGGAGAGTACCACCCAGTCTGTGCACAATTGGTGAACACCAGTGGGAATGCAGTTTTGGGAGCAGAAACAGGGAATCCCACAAATATACCTATAAATATGATGTGGGTCAAGGAACTGGTTTAAACACACTTTATGGCTTGAGGTGTCACCCAGTTAGAAAACAAAAGCAAATGGCAAATAGCAGGCCCCTGAGCTTGAGGAATTTAAGACCTGTGAAGGACTGAAATCTCCAAAATGGGATTTAAGCAGAATTTGAATGATGTGCAGGCCTTGAACAAGAATTCTGCGTAAGTTAAACTTCTTCTATTCCTCAAAAGCTAACACTAATACCCAAAAGCCAACACCTGTGGAACAATGTGGCAAATGAAAACTTCATTAGATAGACAAATAGCTAGCTAGCTAGCTAGATAGATAGACAGAAAGGAACAGCCAAATAAACACTGGAGCTGATAACATCAAAACTTGAGCTTGAAACATCCTTTCCTGGGATTCATATCCACTCCTTAGTCATCCTTTCTTTTTATTCCCTGAATACATACTTCTATCCCCTTCTTATCTACCAGCACTCACTGCAGCCAAAATATAGGGCCCTGGACCTTCAGCATTACACAGTCCTTCAAATTTCTTTTTCTCTTGAATCCATGGAGTTCTGTCTTCCCCTCTGTTCAGCCACCAAGTATCTAATCCTGCCATCCCTCTGCTGTTTTGTCTTGAGTCCAGTGTTTTTTCATTCCTTTCCTTAGAATGTGCTTTCTCCCACTGGCAACTCATCCTCTTTGCCTGCTTTGCAGTTTGTTTAAAACACTCTTCCTTTTATTCAAATGCTTTCTTTGCCTTCAAATTTCTCTTTAAACCCAGGAATGCTGCCTGTCTCCAGCTCCTCAGTGGTGATTATCTGAAGCACACTTACAGTATAAGCTTTCTGGGACAGTAGATTTCCTTACCTGTGTAATTTATAGGCACCATGTAGATATACACAGCAGGACAAATAAATAATGTAGAGAAATAGGTCCAATGGAAAGTCTTACCTTTTCTTCTGTTTTTGTAAACCAAGGGGTACTTTGAGTCTTCAGTATGCTACTACTCTCTACTTTCTTTTAGGTTTAAATTATCCAAGTGCACTACTAAAAATGAAGAAAGTTGAGATAAGCCTTAAAAAAGGAAAAATTTTACTTTAATATATCATTTCATCAAGACATTATAGGAGCTAGCACCCTGGTCCAAGCAACCTCATCTTCATAGTCTAACAACTTTGCGAATTCTCTGATTTTTCAAGCTAATATTAGAATAATATTTTTCCAAGTACCCACCCACTGATACTCTCCTCCTTGGTATAATGAGATCATTTTTTTTTCTTCCATAATATAAAAAAATATTGACAGCCAGGCCCTAGGTCTCTGTGGTTGTCAAGGGATTTGCAAAGCTCTCAGTGAGGATGTTCTGAAAATCTAATTTTCATTAATGAATTGATGCTAGCAACTTCTTCTAGGATGCTGTGCCATTAAAAATTGCACAGACTCTAGTTTTCTTGAACATAGCAGGAATCAAAAAGGAGAAGGTAATCACTATTTACAGTTACTAGTCTCCCTCCAACTTGCGTGTTGCTCTGATTGTTTTCTTTCTCTCTCACACAGATACTAGGTTTTCTGGTTGCTTCTTCTCTCTTTCTGTTTCCTGCCTGCCTCTGTTGTTAACAAATGCACACAGTATTTTTCATTTCCTGAAAAAGGAGATATTTAGACAAAATATTAGGCAGAAATTCTTTGTTGTGAGGGTGGTGAGGCACTGGAACAGGTGGCCCAGAGAAACTGTGGATGCCTCATTCCTGTGATGTATTCAAGACCAGGTAGGTCAGGGCTTTGAGCAACCCAGTCTAGTAAAAGGTGTCCCTGCCCATGGCAGGGGTCTTGGAAAGAGATGATCTTTAAGGTCCCTTCCAACCCAATCCATTTTATAATTCCATGACTCCGTGACTCTCCGGCTGTGCTCCTTGTTGTCCTATGGTCATTTTTACCTTTGACTAGGGACGTGGCTGATGCCTGAGTGAGCAGAGCAGCTCACCAGGCAGCAGTCTGTATTTCCAGAGCTGGAAATGACTCATGTGTGAAGCTGGCTGACACCCATGCTGTCTGTATGTATGCAACCATGGGTCGTTACACAGCAATAATCTACAATATCTTGTTCAAAACCTGTCTCATTTTATCTGGATCCCCCCTGACTTTGCTGGCACTGATCCATGGCTGATGTTTACTGACCTTTTAGAGGAGCACTCTTGGCTGTAGGAATAAAAATAGTTTCTTGTGGGGTTGTGCACCAACACTGAAGTTGTAGGGTGAGTGCTAGGCCCCATGCACAGCAGCCTCAGGCCCAGCTGTAGGCCTTGGGCCAGGACCAGAAGGACTGTCCAGCACTTTTCCTGCTGGAGCTGTTGCCTTTTTTTGAGTGATCAGCCCATCCCAAACATCTATGTGCTGATAATAAACCTTTTGGTCCCACATGGCAATGTGCAATGTCTGCTCAGCTTTCAAGGGATAGTGCTTCCAAGCCGTGCCTGTGCTATGAGGCAGAGGCAATCCTACAGTATTCCCTGCAGTCCTGTCCCAAAAACTCCTGCTGGGTGTGTCCATAGGACCACAGTGCCCCCTCATCCCTGGGGGTGCAGCGGGGCACACCAGAGGAAGGTGTTCAAGGTGCTGACAGAGCAAGACCAAGCCCAGGGCACCTGAGTAGATGCAGAAAGTGCCTCTGTGCACACAAAGCATCCCAGAATCTCCCAGGGGCCTTTGAAGACACATTGTTGGCTGCAATAAAGGCAAGGTAAAACACATTTGCTGAGCCACCAGGCTGTTACAGTGTTTGTTGGGCAGAATAATTTAGAAGCCAATTAGCCAAAATCCCACAGCAAGGGATAATGTGATCTTCCAAACTCTGAAGCTTGGAGGTTTTCATCCCTCAGCTTAGGAAGGTTTTGTTGCACTCACAAAGAGGAGAAGGCTTTGGCTGCACTGGGCGTCTTGCTCAAGCTGGCTCAGATGAAAAGTTGAGGGACCTCAATCCAGTCAGTGTATTTGTGCCATTGTTATTTTTCTTTTAATGGAATTGTGGTGTGCTGTTTATGTACTCCAGTTTTCAAAGAAAACATTTTTCGAGTACTAGCAAGACTTCTACCAGGACATGGCAGGCCTGAATGTCTCAGTGCTTGCCAGTAGTCTCTGCAGAGGCACGAGGACACTACTCAGGCACTGGCCAGGACACACGCAGAGATACATTTAACTAAAACAAAACAAAGCAAGCCCTGTGCTTTTATGTAAGAACACAGCTACTGCCTTGGTAGTTTATGATGGACAGTCTATCTCAGAGAACGAGTTGCAGTGTCTGGGCCACATTTTCTGGTTTGTGCTGAAAAGCCAGGCTAACAGGGGATTAGCAGGAAGATAGTTCCAGGATGGATTATCCCTGTGTGTGATGGTAAAGAAATTTCAGTGCTAGCGACACGTACTGACACCACGTTTGGAAGTCTGCCTCTGGCAGTGTGCTCCTAGGGCTAGCACAGTTGTATCCTTCCAGGCCTGAAAAAACTTGCATAGGATTTTATCCCAGGTGTCAAATGCCTTTTCTGACCTGCCTGTGTCCTTGCAGTCTCAGCAAAACTTCACAAACTGTCTTAGTTTCAGAAGCTGGTTTTCCCTCTTGAAAATGCATAACAGCTTCAAGGGACACTTCAACTCTATTTCTATAAGATTTGGCTGGCTCATAGTACCCCCACTCCATGACATTTCTCAGGACCACTGACATGATAGTGTCTGACAGACAAGCAGATAGATAGCAAGAATAAACAGATAAATCTAACTGTTTGAGATATTTAAGACATGTGTGGTATTTAATTTTTTCATACCATGGAACATGACAAAATAAATTAGTAGCAGAAGAAAATACTACCTAGTGTCATTACAGGGTAAATGTTTTTGTGTGTTCAATCAAAGCCCTTCCAGATATATATATGAGTGGAAGAGAATATCCATTTTAGCTGTGCACTTAATTCTCTGTATTCAGTATACCAGTAAATCAGATGCCTTTCTTCAAATTCTTCTAACACTTTTATCAAAGCAACAGTTTTTGTAGATTTCTCTCCTCTTTTAAAAAACAGGGCACTTGTTTTTGGCACATTGGTGATGCTTAATTTATTTTTTCTCTTCAGGGATACAAAATGTATTAATGCTTCTGCAATGACCAGGATAAAGTCAAGAGAGAAGAACCTAACATTTGTATTCCTTTGTCAGTTAAATACTGCACTATAAAAAGGAGACAGTAAATTATAGAAAGAAACCAATACGATGACCACAGAATTCTGGTATTTATTCCTAAATCAAGAGACCTATATACAGTAACTGAAATTCCTCTTTCTTGATTCAAAAGGGAATTTTGCATGTTTGGTGATCAAATACTGTAAAGGAAGTTACATATTTTTCAGCTGGTTATAAGCAAGCCACAGGATGAACGAGATGCACTAGAAAGAGGAACTGACTGATGAGTAACCTGTTTTCACTGTAACTGTGCCGTATGGAGTGAATAAAGCAATGTTTCTCCATCTCTCCCTCGGCGAATGAATGAAAATGTTTCTTAATATTTGTGCACTGGATCCAGTAGACACATTCACTTGTGTCCCACCAGAGAGTATTCTTGCAGAGGCAGTCCAATTTTGGCTGCTATGATGCCTGAAGTCTGGAGGAACTATATTTCTTTCTCCACTCTCTTTAGTGGAGGAACTTTATTTTTGCTCCCTGGGTAGCAGCACAGAAAGTGTTATCCATGACTGAGTTCCTTCCCCCAAATTGCAGGTTATTATGCCCTATTCAGCTGCTGGACTTGACTGGGAAATTTAAATTACAAGATCTCTACATACTCAGAGAAAAGTTATCCAAGCTCCAAGAGACATGAATAGGATGATAAATAGCTCTCTTCTTCAACAATGACACAGCTGCTGGAAGAGTTAAGCACCTCTGCTTTACTAATTCCTCAGACAGAAACTTAAATAGGTAGATAGAAATATTATATGGACACTTGCCAATAGACAGTGCCAACCAGCTAATCAGGGGTACTGTGTCAAGATTCAGAATTGTATGCTTGCCACAGAATCGCCACTCAGAGGTAAGTGAAACACTGTGTTCTTCTATTTCAGTGTCAAATATAACATGGTACAGGAAGATAGAATAGCTTGATAATATTCTTCAACGTTTCAAAAGAATGATAAAGTCAAAGGCTTTTCTCACTGACTCTAGTGGTAGCTCTCCCATCCTTTCGTTTTTGACATCATTTGCTGTATTTACACAAACTGTACTGGCTGACAGTTCTCTTCCTCCAACCTTGATACACACCATGAGAGGGAGAAAACAGTAACACAGAAGTATTTTAACCTGGACTCATAGAGTTTATTTAATTGCATTTTGAACTGAACCTCAAGAAAATTTTCAAGACCATCTCAACAGTCTGTGCAGAGAACATTACCAGAGCCAAGCAGTTTCATGCAAGGCTGCTGTCTGCAGCACACATATTCCCCCACATTCAGGCCCAAAAACTCTGCCTTGGCATTTCATTGGAGGAGTAAAATGAAAATGTGCACAGAAATTTCAACAAGTGGTCTGAACGATGGGGAGAAACAGTCCTGCCTGCCCCTTAGGAGGGATATCAATATAACCCAGGATCTTTCTGTGTTAATCTTTCTTGGAAGAAACTGTTCAAAGGGTACACAGTGATCTCTGTGGTGACTATAGCTTACCAGGAGATGGTCACACTAAAAGTGGCTAGTGTCCATTCTCCTGCACAGTGAATTTCTATTTCTACCTAAGACAGGCCTCCACATAAATTGCAAACCAGTCTGAACTCATTGCCTGTCACAGAGTTACTGTGTCCTAGCTAAGAAATTTTACTCATCATCACAACACAGGTTTCCAAAAATCATGTAAAAATATCTCTACAGATCAAAGAGGGGTAAGTTTCAAAGAATCTGTGTGTGGAAAAGGTCCGGCCATTTACCACACTGGGAGACATTTAAAGACGTTGGCCATGCTAATTGCTGTGCCTGCTCCTCCAAAAGTACCTACATCCAGCAAATACATGGCAGAATTTCCTAGCTTTTACACCAATGTAAGCATGAGGAGATGGCAGGACATCTCTGCAGAAGACAATGCTTTCTCTCAGAACTCTAGCATGGCCCACAGGCAGGATGCTCATGATAATACCAGAAGACAAAAAAAAAAAAAGAAAAAGTTTAGAAACCCAGGGGAAAGCAAAGGAAAATACCAGACAGGACAAAGAAAACTCCAGTGGCAGAGCAGCTCCATCAATATCCCGACCTTCAGACTATAGCCAGCACAACTGCAACAAGGAAACCAATATGCCATGGAAACAGGAAAGGATCTGCCTCCCCAGAAACAAGAAGAGGAGAAACAAGTTCCTAGGAAGCTGGGGAACCACCAATGAAAACATCTTGAAGCAGGGACTTGCTTTGATCCTGATGATAAATCAGCTTTGCCAAAATGGATGAGCCATTTGGACCCATTCCCTGCTGTTTAAGAATTTGTCCTTGAAGTGATGAGCGTGTGTGAAAACCCACATATGCACTGAGAAAAGGAAGGCAGATGACACCAGGCTTGAATTCAGATTAGAAAAATGTGCATGAAAGGGCAGAAAAAAAAAACCAAAACAACCTCATATTGCAGTATAGGAAAGTCTGGTGTTCCTTTTCTGCCCTCCTCCAGATGGGATTTTCGGCTCCAAATGGCAAACACCATGTTTTGTTACAGATCATCTGCCTCTCTGGGTATCTGGGTTGCATGAGAACACCATCTTGCAGGAAGGTTGAAACCAATTTGTAGGATGGGTGCTGCCCTTGTGCTCAGCTGCTGCTTTAGCTCCATCATACAGACCATAGCAGTCACTTCCTGGGCATTCACAGGAGCTGGAGAAAATTGAGGCTGCTGGTGCTGTGTCATACAGGAAAGAAAGACCTCCAAACTGTGTAAATGATTTTGAAACTCTTCAAAACATTTGCTTTCAGACATAATTGCTTACATTTTAGTTTCTCTACTAGGAAGTGTGAGTTGCAAACCCTGCACTCTCCAGAGCCATCTTCACCCAAAAAGGAATTTGCAAAATTAACATCAAAACAGGTACGAACCATGTAATTTACCACTTTAGCCCCTGATATTTTCCAGTATCTGATGGATGCTATTTTTATTGTCACAATAATACCTAAAATTGTGATTTAAAGGTTCACACAGGCTTTTTAAAACTTATTTCATTCATTTCAAACAAGCTATTAAAAATAATTTTCAATACAAGACCATCATATTTTTATATTTTTGGTCTAATATCATTGCCAATATGATATGCCTAACAAGGAATTTTTATTTCATCTTCGTAGCACGCACAGTTTTCTTCTGACGGTTTATTAAAAAAATAATCCAGTGCTGATTTTGCAGCTTATTTTGAATGGTTTGATGCTTCCAGTTATTAAATACATGAGCTGTAATGGCAACACTGCATGCTTTCTAACTAGGAAGAAAGTAGAAGAAAAAATGCTGAGATTACAGCCTGGGGCATCTGAATCTCCCCACTCCCAGGGAAATAAAATGCACCCATGTGCAAATACTATCACCTCCTTGTCATAATTTCAATTTCTAAAAGTCAATGGGATAATGACATCAGAGTACATACAATGTAATATTCCAAATGTTGCAGTGCTATTAAATAAGCAGAGTGTTCTTTTGTGATATACTGAATGTGTTCAGCATCTCAAGCTATTCATCTAAAGCTTGAACACACATGATTACCAAAAATATGGGTCAGCAAGGATACACAAGGGGAGGAGAAAGTTTGAGGAGGTCTGAACATGCCCTCCATGCCTCTGTAGATGTCACACCACAGCCAGCTCCAGGTCTGTGAGGACAAGGATGGCTGACAGCTGCTTTAGGCCCATAGGTTTTCTGCAAAATCTGGATGCACAGAAAAAAGCTTTGGTTGTTTATTAAACAGAATAATTTTTTTTTAATGATTGGTCTCTCAATTGGTTTGCATTTCAATGTTTAGATATCACAGATTCCTACAGGAAATCTGCCATAAAAATGAGAACCTGAAGCAGGCCAGATTGCTCACTGTTGAAGGCTACAGAAATGTGGGTTGAAACTCATATAACTAAAGAAAAGAAACTCATGGGTTGGTGTTTATTTTATTTTATTTTATTCTAAATTTTGTGTCCATATAATTTAAAACATATGCAGAATTTTAAAAAGATATGTCTATATAATCCTAAAATAATTAATATCCTGTAAAACTCATCTGTCCTTATAGATCCTGACCTATAAAGTTATGTTTTCATTATCTTAATCACTGTGAAGACTGGTTGCTAAGGAAGTGAAGAGTGGGCATGATGAACAAAGATCATAATGAAATCTTGAAGATCTGCACAATAGGGTAAATTACTGAAATTCTGTGGATTATTTCACTTTGCACAGCAAAGAAATATGGATTATTTTGCATATACTGTGTTAAAGACACATTTTTCAGTTACCCCAGAACACCATGCAAGTAGATAGCCAGGCTTTCAAGAAAAATATGTATAAAGCAAAACCTCAAACTTAGCCCCTGTGGACTCCACTGTGGTGGCCTACTGCACAGATTTGCATTGGCAATGCCACAGAAGATAGACATGCTGGAATAATTTATTTCTGAGTCGAATTTTTCTCTGTGGATTTTGTCATTTGATTAACACTTTTTCGTTATCTTTTTACAGGCTCTTTGAAGGTGGTGTAAATTGCATCCAGCTCTGATTAATGGTGAGATTTGTGCTAGAAAATAAAATCTTCACTCTAGCTAGAATGTAAATGCAGCCTTTTCAAACTAGCACAGAGTTTTTAATAGAAACAGAATTAATTAGCTCAACCTGGAATCATATATGCACACAAAAAATCAGACACCTAAATAATCTCAGTTCGTCTCTTCTACAGTTTTTGATAAAACACAAAGGCTAAATCATTTTATTGTAGTGCCAAGATAATGCTCATTTCTAAAAGTTACTTGTAAAGTAGACAGCACTAGCACTTTGTCAGTACTGTGCAATCCAAGGGATAGGCAGCCAGGTAAAGGCAGTTTTCAGATGTGTAAATGGAAATCAAATACCCAGCCATCGCTGGCTGAGTGCTCAGCAATCTCCTGCCCCTTTACTACTGTCAACGAAAATCATTTGCTCCCTGCTTTGAGACAGATGACTCCCCTTGGAGTCATAGCAGTTACAGTGGAGCTTGCAAGCCTGAAAATTCCAACATTAATATGATTATTTGGGGTGGCACAATGAGACAAGTGGGTGTTACACCTGGAAGTAGAGTCACAGTCTACAGTGCTATTAGGCTGAGGAGTAGAAATGTTCTTTGACCACCCTAGAGCTGCCCCAAATGCTGGGTGTGCAAGCATTTGCACTCAGCAAGAGCAGGGTATGAGACCAAGTACAGGATAGATTATTTCCTTGTCTCACACCTCTCTGCCTCCATGGACTAGAAAAACCCTTCCCCCCAGTGCACACCTGAAGAAAAGTGGATGGCAGGCCAGGGATGCTGTACCCTCCCATCCATGTAGCTGATGTACTAATGGTTGGAGTAATGTTTCCCAGGACACGGGCATCTCATTACACAGCAAAGCTCAAGTTTATTTTGTTGTATAGAAAATAGAAATTAAATTTAGCACTGGTTGTCAAAAAAATTGTTGTTGTAATGGGCCAGATTAATTTCTGGCATAAACACATGAAATTGTCACTGATTTTGATGATCTATGACAGCAATTTATCTTCAGTGTAGTTCCACTGATTTTGCTGTGGTTACACCAGGGCTTGATTTAGCCTGATATTTCTATCAAAGGGAGGAACAGAATTGAAAGGGGACATGCCTTGGTGTAGGCATATGGTTTCTACCTTCCTGTTTTACACAAACTGCATTTCTTTAAGATACGTATGCTCCAGCCCTCTATTTTCTGATATTGCAATAGCCTCAGGGTGGTTTTTTTCCTTTACCTACTATTTGCCTTTGGGTTTATTGACAAATTGTCACCTGTGATGTGCTTGCTGTCTTACAAGATTACAGATGACTGCTGTCTTGCGCTGCTTCTCTTCTCCCTTGCATCTCTTGCATACCAAGTGAGTTGTTTTCTGGCCAGTGAACACCACCAAAGAATTTATATTGAATGTTCTTTTAGGCATTCCTCAGTCTAGAACCTTTCTTCTTTTAATGACTTCACAGGTAATGTCCTGAACAAGTGCAGGGCAAAGATCTTCATGTAAATTGTTAATTTCAAAATACCTGTTGTTCATACATGCAATTACCATTGATGATAAAATCTCTCTTGTTTTTAAAACTTTCATTCTTTGATCATCTGCAAAATTATCATTAAAGAGTAATACTCAAAATGACTGCAAAGACACAAATACCTGTTCTTTCTGTTAGCCAGAGTCTTGAAACCCACATTGTTACAAATGCAACAGCTTGATGTGTTTTATCACGTCTTCTTAATTCCTGTTCTGGGTATCCACTGGCACAAGTGTTTGACAAACACTGATATTCTATTTCACAGCAATGGCACTGCTAGAGGTATCCCTGGGAAGCTCTCTTTTTTGCCAGGTTGGGCATAGAGTCGTTGAAGTACCCAAAGCTACCAAGAATGTTGGCATGCTGTGTAGCTGAGCTGATAGAGAAAGACAAACAAAAAAAGGCCCCTGCAAGCACTTTAAAGATGCTCTGAAATTCTCTCTTCAAGCTTGTCAGAGCAATACCAGAACCTCTTAGAACATGACTACATACCGAGGCATCTCCAGAGAAATCTGCAATAAGGTTTCTGCAGACCTTATAGCAGAGCACACAGACCCACGTGAGGCTATGAGAGCAACAAGCAAGCTCTGAGGCACTCAGAAGTCATCAGAAATGTGTGAATTCAACCTGCAGCCGTACCTGCTCTTGGGATTTGTCTGTCCCCAGACACTGGGGCATGTGGGCACTGAGGGCAGTATGCTACAGCACACACAAGGAATTTTGCTCTGAGCAAGACAGAAAACTACAGGCAGCTCTGAGGGGTAGGTGCCCATGCACTCATACCTGTGTTCTGCTATTTGTTTTGTCTGTGTATTCATACTTAATTTCTGCCACAAAGGCCCATTGCAGTAATTAACTGAGGTGTGACAGCATTCTGATGTTACCAGACACAAACAATCCCATTCAGTAAACACAATGAATCATCTGAAATCTTCCTCAAAGCCGCTTGATGAGACCTTGAGCAAAGTATGGTGAGGATTTGTATCACCCTTTCTCACAAGAGGCCATCAAAGAGGTGCACCATCTGTTACTCTGGATCTGCTTACTCAGTGGAGGATTTTCAGACCATTCTAATTATACTTGCTTTTAGCAACCTTCTGCTGAGCTACTGTTCAAAAAACATCCACAACAAAAAATAAACAAACTCAAAGCTGCCAGTTCAGGCAGCCAGTGGGCTCATTCTGAGAACATCTGCCCTTTCCCTACCACCAAGAGCACAGATTGCCTGCAGTAGTCTTTCAACATAGTCTTCCTGCGTTAGGCTTGCATGTCCTTGGCCCCACAAAAAAAAAGACCTTAGCCACTTCTTTCTCTTTCTTTACTTCTTTTTTTCTTCTTTATTGGGCTTTGCAAAGACCTGGAAAAATATCTGCAATATCTTTCATAAGCATCATCATTTATTAATGTACTGCAAGTCTGAAACAGCCCAGTTGTTTGGGTGCTTGGTAACGTCTGAGGTTAGCTCATTTATAAAGAGGCGCAATACTGGAAAGTGTTTCTCTTCAGAGAACCATGCTGATGAAAAGTTGCTTAGAGCTCATCCAAAATTCTGTCTTACACCGGATCTTTAATATAGTTTCTTTTGGATGAACTTACACCATGTGTGGTTTTTTTTTTTTTCTCCTAATAACCACCAGTATATTTATTTGCATTATTTTAATGCAGAGATTTTATTTTGATGTTATGTGAGAGATGTGGAAACCGCACCTGGGAAATTTGGCTGGCATTTCAGTAGAAATAGTACAATAGTGTTACAGCTTAACCAAGTGGGTGCTGGTATTTAACTTGCTTTTCTTTTCATCTAGTAATTTCAAATGTAATTTGAAATATGCATGAGACAGCAAGACAGTGACACATTAAAAGACGCATCGTGTTCTATAGAGTGAAATGCTGTGGAAATAAGCAGTATGTTTACAGGTTGTGTGGATCAAATACAGCAGAGGCCGGAAGGGAAGGACTCACCACAAAACCGTCACCTTTCTCTTTTCTCAGTGTGCGCATATGGCGAGGATTAGGATCATCATGTAATATTCAGGAGAGCTGCATGGGAAATACATTTCCCATAGCAACAGCTGGTTTAGACGTTAGGGAAAGATTAAAGAGAACCTATTTCATCTATCTATTATTTTAAATGAATGGTTATCTGCCAAACTGGCAGGTCAAAACAGGCGCTTCTATGAAGACAAACATATCTGCAAAAATTCTACTTTTTCTGTGAATTTTGTTTTCTCATCTGATAATGGGCAATCATGTGACATACTCTAGGTCTTTGTGTAATTCTTAATTCAACATTTCAGTCCTACATGGCTACCCAAAAAGGCTCTTAGGTAAGTAAAAAGGAATGCAAAAATGGTAATACATTCAAGATGTTAAACTTTGATTTGTACCTAATTCCACTAATACATGCAGTTCAAATTAAAATGTAACATCAGACTTTCTAGTTTTGTTGGCTTTTAAAAACACAGTAAAAGACAAGATTGTAATATAAAGATATTATCATCCAGTTATGTTCTTATCTCTAGCTCTATTAAAAAAAAACTAGAAGAAAGTAATAATTTCTATAAATGAATCATTATCAGAGATTACTATTTTTAAATAGCATTCAAAAATTTGTCAGGCATTAGAAACCAAATAGGCAAGATTTGGCATTGATCCTTGTACAAAGAGATTAGGCTCAAATCCTCAAAGAGTTACATACTCAAGTCCTGTCAAGGGCCTGGGTTTATTTCATCTAAACAAAGGATCCTAAATAAGGAGTCAGTCAATACAGGCTCCCTCTAAAAATGGTCAAAGAAAAACGAAGAGTGTCAGGCAATGACTCAGGTTTCCCTAAAAGCCAAATAGCCCTCTGGGGGAGGCTGCCTCTTGCTTTTGGGGTCCTTGCAGGAGGCAATGCTCCTACTGAAAGCTGATGAAGGCAAAACGCAATCAGCCTCACTGGAAGTGCAGGGGATCATTAGTGGTTCAGTAGTTTGGTGCTTCTGCACAGGTGACAAGGTGGACCTGTGTTGTATGGGATGTGCAGGTGCCACCAATAAACAAGAGGAGGAACAGAGGGAAACTGAATTAATCCATTTATGGCAATGGACTGTGTACTCATGATTTTTTTACATAGGCATGTCCTGATGGTATTTGCAAATTTATTAACTGATTTATTTTACTTAAGTTAATCATATCATGTAAGGAAGGCACCATGGAAGAAGTGTTTGTTTTTGAAGTAACTTAAATAAAGAGCAGATGGTGGCTTGGTGAGCAGGGCCTGGATTTGTGCTTAGTTCCAAGTTCACAGTCACAAGCTCTTTGTGGTATTCTAAATAAGAATGTATCATATATAAGCCAATATTCACAAAAATCCTTATGGAAAAGATTACGTTTGCTAGTTGATAGTGTGTTGATTAATTTTTGGTAGAAGGAACTTTAATGTCCTGGCTGCTTCATCCATTGCATATCTAATTTATATCCATCGAAAAAAGCAGTTATGGGGCCACAGAGAGACAGCTTGAAGTTCTTTATTGAAGGTCTCTTACCTTTGGTTATGTTGGTGCAGGTTGTAGTCATTGATTTCTTTGGAACACCAAGGAAATGGCATAGGTTCAGTCAGGTTCACATTGTCTAAGAAAAAGCATCTGGCATGGCAGCTCTTGGGTTTAACATGCAATATCTTCCCAAAAGCTGAGCTCAGGACCAGAGGTACTGCTGGCCTGAAACATATAGGAAACAAAGAGAATTAAAGTCCCTTTGAAAGCTTCTCTGCTACAGCACATCTTCATGCACAGGTCAGAACTTCATGTTTGATTGGGTTTTAGTGGCGCAGTGTTAAGGCTTCTGTTTGCACCAGTCCAGGAAGGGCACTTATACGTTGCCCAGAAAAGGAGCTGAATTCCTCAGTCAGAGGAAGAAGCTGTTCAGTTTGTCCCTCAGGTTTGAAAAATCTCTCCCATCTCAAGGGAGAGGCTCATTACAAAGAGGCTTTTCCCTTCTTTCACTGAGCACTTTCAGTCATTTCAGTGTGAGCTCTTCATTTGGATCTTATTTGTTGTTAGGAAGGCATACCTTTCTTGCAGCTGAAATGGCCATTGTTAGGAACAAAAACATCTATGTGTGTGGGAAAGGAACTAACACAAATAGTCACAACTGCAAATGGACACTGCTTTGCTTTCCAAGTGACTATGACCCAGGACTGTGTTCTGGCAGTCCTTAAAGTGCTAAAATAAAGCCCCTTTGCAAGTAAATTTGCCTCTAGAAATAGAAAAGTATCCTCTATATTTATGTTATATTATTGTTTGGGTTTGGAAGTTTTGCCAAAAGTTGTCTGGAAATAAAAAAAAAAAAAGGTTTTGCATGAATCATCTATGTTACGGTCTTCCTCCATTTACATCATTACCAAAGTATGTCCCAAATTGGTCTATGAATACCAGACTCGAAATACTGGTAGGAAAATGAGGGTATAAAATTATGTCAGAGTACAACTGGTACTAATACGATGGCAACACAATATCATCCTGCTGGTTTACGAAATTTCTGTGGCGATACTGTAAGACATACGCCTTTGATACCACTGCAGATGTGGTAATGCTCTATTTTACATACTATGCCATGCCTCCATCAGTCTGTGGCAATGTAACCTCAAACCATAAAAGCAAAATAAGTCTGAACCCATAACTTTTTAAATACTTATTATACTGTGCAGCATTGCAATGGTAATACTACAGATCAGCCTCTGAAGAGAAGCTGCTGACACACTAAGATTCTTCTGATGATTTCTTAAAATGAAGACTGATATATTGAAGACAGTTGTATTTCTCTTTCAACAGCTATCTCAGGGAATAGTTTATGGTTTTTTTCACAATCTCCGTGTTAGAAGATTTATGAACGTTTGCTAGTGGACACATTAAATTGTCATCCACAAAAGGATGATGAACCTATCCATTCCATTAACTTTTTTTTTTTTTGCTTATTCACTGTTAAACATAAGAAGGTCAGGACAGTCAACCATGGGAACAGATCACCCAGAGAGACTGCACGGTCTCCAGCCTTAGGGTTTTCAGAACTTGTATGGATTAAGGCCTGAGCAATCTGGTCTGATCTCATAGACACCTTTGATTTGAGATAGAAGTGGTCTTCCTGAAGTCCCTTTGCACCTGAACTATGCTATAATAGAATGACCCTAATATTTATTATTTATAATTTTATAGCTGAAATAATCTGCACCAGATTCAGCATTGCATTTATACCATAGTAGTAACAAAACTGTACAGAAATCTCTTATTTACGAACCCTGGATCTCAAGGCAGACTTTAACCTTCTTGATAGCTGCTGGAAGGAAGATGCAGTGGGACACAAAAAGTCTAGAGGATTTGTGGAAAAGGACAACTTCTTGGCTCAGGCATACAATGGGAAACTAGGGCTGAAGCACGGTTGGATCTACTATTCACTAATAAGGAAGAGCTGATATGGAATGTGATAATCAGTTCCAATATTGGCTGCAGTGACTGTGAAACAATGGGCTTTGAGATCCAGAGAGGAGCAAGGAAAGAGGTAGTAGAGCATAAGAGAGCAGACTTCAGAGTATTTAAGGAATAAGTAAGTGACATCACCCCATCTCTGGAGGGTCTACCAGGGAAGGTACTTGGGTGTTCCCAGCCAAACCTGTGTGTATATTGACCCATTGAACTTTACATTTTGAGGGCTTCCCCCATCCCTGATCGATCGAGCCTACGACCATCACTTTGACCAGTATATACAAACACAGGTCATTCAGTGTCATTTCACTCTAATCTGCACCAAGGGATGTATTAACAAGAACATCAGTTACCCTCACCTTCAGAGATGGGTCATCACAACACCAAACTAGGGGACCACTCAATACGCTCAAGGGCAGGGCTACCAGCCAGGGGCAGTTAGACAGGCTGGAGGGATGGGCCATCCTTGTGAAACTCAAAGAATTGCTGGACTCCCCAGAAGAGAGTGACTGCAATTCACAGTATGGCTTGAAGAGACGCAGAGCCTCAGGGCTGACTCTTTCCCTCCTCGACAAGAGAAAGAGCTCTGCTTTGTGCCCTTCCATATGCATGTGATGAGAACCAAGATCAAACTCTCCCCAACAGCAGTAATGCTGCTGAAAACCTGCCAATGTGTTCTCACTGCCTACCTGCATTTCAAGTCACTCCTTAATCTTTCCACAAACTATCAATCTGAGAGCCTGATCCCTAACTCATTGACTTTGATGCAAATCTTTCAGCAGACTGTAACAGACCTCGGATCAAGATCTTTGTAAGCCGTGACTCCCCTTTTTGTCAATACATTAATAACTTTCTCATAGCTTGCCATATTTACACCCTTGCTTTTTTTTTTCCCTGAGATTTTATCCTTTTATCTGAAGGTCTAAGCTCAGCTCAATTATTTTATCTCAGACCCAATTTTCATTACCCTTCAGAACTTTGTAACTGATCCTACAGCTGATCAGGAAGTGGAGACCTACTGAGGTCCCCTCGCCAACTGCATCATCCTATGATGCTACGAATTGCTTTTCTCTGCTAGCTTAAGAGTTGAGGAGTTTCATTTTCAGGCTGTTTTAAAAAAGAAACTAAACGCACCTGCAGCACGAGGTGGTCTACCTTTCTCCCACCTTCATCTTTACCTCCACTCTTCTAATAGTTCATTAAGCATGTTTATACTGCCTTCAGTTGATGAATTGTTTATGCAATCCTTCATGACATAACTGTAAGCAAATACTTTTCAAACAAATAGACAGAAAAAGAATTTGGCTGTACTAGTGAGGACTAGACTGTGGCTTTGTTCCAAGACCCGTGCCCAGAGGGATATTCAGTTGTACTATGCTCAGCAGTAGAAAAAAAAGATTATCTTTCTAAAGATTCACATTCAGCATACTGTTGTTGTGGTAGAAAGAGGAAGAAGGGGGGAATGAAAGCAGGAGCACATGACAATTGTTCCTGTCCTATGACAGCATTAACTGATTTATATGTATACACCCCCTTAGATTCCCAGCCATGACCTCTTTCAGTTTTTGTCAGTTTTTGTCTTCTGCTGGGGAAGAGGTGTGCGGGAGTCACATACAGATAAATTAAATTCATCTTGCTCCTCAGACAAGGTATTGCAATAGGAAATTTAGTCTTCAGTGCTCAAGCCAAATAGAGTCTAGGAGCTTTCTTAAGCATCCTCAGTCATTCACATTTTTCATACTGGGAGCTAAAAATGTTAAAGTCATTGGCGCAGCAAACTGACATAGCAGCTAAAACCTTTGGTCTGTTAAACATATTAAAATGGGGAAAAGCTATCCTACAGGCACTGTCAGTACTTTTGAACAGCTCTATTGGAGTCTAGAGAAGGAATTTTAACATAAGAAAGATGCAAAATGTATTTTGAGTTCCTCAGATATAAAAGTTGCTTTACCTACCAAAATAAGAGGTGGGACAGAGGAGAAGCATGGAGGAATTTGACAGGATTCATAAAACATCTGCAAAATTTAAATATCCCTCTAGTAGGAACCTTACAGTTAGGAACTCATGGGATGTACCCATGGACAGATTTCCAAGGGTAGTAAGAAGTCTGTGAGCTAGGCTTGAGGTCCTACAGAAAAAAATCAGCATAGAACCAAAACTTCAGGAGGAAACGTATGACCTGACTTACGCACTCATTCTAAAACTGTCCATCCAGCACAGCTCTTCCTGGTTCTGCGAGACGCCTATTTACCTCTTTCTTTGATGCCAGGATGCATTGGGCATTTCAAGTTTTGTCCTCGAGTGTCTCCACAAGTGCCTCAGTCCTGGCATTGCTTTGTGACGAGGCAATGCAAGTGTCACAAAATAGTACTCCTCATGCCACCCTCACACTGAGCCAGGGCTGTCAGTGGTCCCAGAGCTCACCAACAAAAAAGGGGGAGAAGGGAGGCTACGTTTTCAATCTTTTATTGGAACTCTGAGATATCTGGATCTAGCAGATAAACCCATATCTCAGCCGTTCACAAACACATTGATTACAGGGCCAGAGGCCACATTACCAAGGCAGAGGAGCTCAGGGAGCTGGGAGAAGGTACTACAATTTCTGTCAGTTGAAGCTGTTTAACCTTTCATTAAATAAGTTTAGTTTCCTGCTCCCTCCAGCTAATGATACTATTTGTGGGATAGAGACCTGCCAGCTACCTGTTCTGCCTCATGGACACAGGCCCATTTCCATAAAGAGGGGTGCTCTAGAAGAGGAGAGGTGAGAGCATCATCACTGCTTCAGGTGTGCCAGAGAAGGGTTGGGAACTGGCTCTGGGACTAGGGTGCTGTCTTGAGTGTCACCACACATTGAATCCTCTGAGTCTCCTACCTGCCAAGCAAGTTTTTCACCCGCAAGTCTAGACAGCCTCTTTTGTCAGCCAAATCCCAAAAGTAACTCACTCACTTATGAAGTACCCTGAATGTAGGAGAGCAATTTTCCAACATCTTGGTTAAGGTGGCACAGTATAAACGTAATTTCTTTTCTTCAGTGTTTCCCATTGTATTACTACTCAGCCAGAACTCCGTGTGGGCTCAGATCACAACTTGGATGCCAAAATCCCCCTAAAACAATCCAGACAGAGCTGACATACCCATCTTACAGTGTATGAAACCCTGCAGATGAATTGATGCCTAAACACCTGCCTTGAAAGTCCAGCCTGAAGAGTGATTGGACCTTGGAAACTTTTTATAACACTCTTATTTTCACGTACCACAGTAAAGAGAGCTCTGAAAATAGATAGAATCATTTCTTGGTACTAAAGGCTTTAGATCACTGAAGAAAATATGTGGGTAAAACATATTTTCACGGCAAATAGAGACAAAACTCCAATCTCAGTATTATTTAAAGACCAAAGCTGAATTTGGTTACAGGGCAGGTCAGACAGATGTTCCACCCAAGGAGCCAAAGCATTACTAACTATTATATTTCTGTTTTATTACAGAGCCTCAGAACCATAGTCATGTCCAGGACCCCAATGTCATGGATGATATATCAAAACAGAACTAATACCTTTCTTAAGTCTGAGAAACCCACCAGCTTTAGTGTGGTTACTCACGCTGCAAAGAGCAGCTGATTTGCCCTAATATACAAACCATCTATACATTTTAAGCACAAATAAAAACCCAACACCAAAACCAAATACAAACAGGAAAATATACAGTATCTGGCTGTAAAACTTAGATTCACCACGAAAATTGAAAGATGCATTTCTAACGAACAACAACGTGCCTTTCCTTTTCGTAAACAAAGAACATCAAGACAGCCCTCTTTCTCTCTTGCTTTGGCATTCTTTTGTGTTGGTGATTTCCAAAGTCTCAGGCTGGCCCCATACCTAGAATAACAAATTTAGTCAATGTAAAAGTTGATTATAAACCTACTTGAATGAAACTTTGCATATCTTGTTTGCAAATATAATTAAATAGTACATAAAAATCTGCTAGCAAGTAACTCTTAAAATACGATTATGATTAAACTGAAGCGTTTGAATCTGTAGACATGTTCTGTTAGCCACACACACTAATTTATTTTACCGATGACCATGACTGGGCTTTACCTAGGCACTGGCCAAAACATGCCACAAAATTGGAGATGTCTTAGAAGTTGAATGAGAAAACTACTTTCTTGCCCTCTTTCAATCTCAAATAAATAGAAGAGTACTGTGTGTGCTGAAAGGGAATCGTTTATGTTGGACTAAAACAGAGAAGGAAAAAAAGATGCAAAGGCCAGAATAAAAGTAGGCTGGATGCCTGGAAATAAATATGAATATATTAGAAAAATATTTCAAACCAAGGATGTGAAAAATGGAAAGCCCAAAGCAAAACTAGGGAAGGAACCTAATATAATTCAGTTTTAAGATTAAGAAATGGCATAATAGCAATCTCAAGCACGGCAAAGTTGCTTCTGAGGTCTGGGGAAACAGGAAATTTCTACCCCTTACCTGCTGTGATGTGAGTCTTGAACCATTCCTTCATTTTCTACAGATTTTCTCTGCAATTAGTCCCTAATCTTTTGCCTACAACTCCTGCAAATGGAGGATGATCATCATGCAACCTTCTTGTGAAAGAACAGCAATTTCCTGTCAAACCACCTGCAGGATTGTAGGTTTTGACTGAAATGAAACAGAATTTAGGTCAGCAAAACTGTGCCTTCGCCTTCACCAAGGACTTTCATTGCCAACAGCACAAGGTTTTCACGCTTTAGCCAGAGGAATACTCTTGTCTCTCTGGGTTTGCCAGACACCACCACCACCGTCCATGGCAAAGGCACAGGGAGAAAGATAACAGCATGTGCCAGATGATGATTAATAAAACACTCTTTATTCACTTCCTGCCACAAAATCTGGGAAGGCATTTTCTTCTAAGGTTTTCATATCTTTACCATTGAGAAAATGAAGAAATATCAAACTAAACCTATTAGTTGGTACATAGGCAGAAGACCATAAAAGGCTAAATGCTGCTGTGAAATCATGACCAAAATGAGAATCTTTCTGATATTTCACCTTTGTATTGCAGTATATACTATCAGATAACTTTTTGCTGGTTTTGCTGTTTCACGATGAGCAGTATCTCTCTTGAGGCTGCAAAATAAAGAACTAGGTCATCATGTTAATTATAATGCACCAGAATAATAATGGTCTCTTAAATATAATGGAGTCTGAAAAGGTTAGTGACAAAAGGACCAAGAATCCTTGTTAAAAAATTATCAATAAGGGCAAAAATAGAATGACTGCATGGAAAAAAATCAAAATCAAGAGCATGGACAAGAGGAACACAGAAAAGCTTAGGGAACAGAAAATGTACTAAACTGTAGATATTGAACCAAGGAAAATAAAGTTTTCTACAAATGAAAAAGGTAAAAGTGAAGGAAAGCCAACACAAAAAATATTATAGAGTATATTCAAAATATTATAATCTTAAACATCACATAATAAAGAGGGTTTTAAGAAAATATGCATTAACAAGACCAAACATTGAATGAGCAAGAAAACCCATCAAACCTGAGACCAGAGACAGAGAAATAAGCAAGTCAGAAGCAAAGAATGGTGAGAAAATACATCAGATAGGTAAATAGAGAGAAGGAAAACAGGATTCTAGTCAAATACTGGAGGACTTGTACTGTATATAGGACAAATTACACAACAGGCAAAGGAGCAATTAGTAGAAAATAAGCCTGTCATTTAATCATAGAAGCTGGTTAGAACCCGAGCGGATGAGAAATGTGGTTGAAGTGGTTTCTCTAAGATCAGCATCCCAGAAGCCCAGCTAAAGAACATAAACAGAAAGATGGTGTCAATCACGCTTGTTGGAAGCAAAATGGCATAGGAATGGTTTAACTTAATCCCTGAGGGTTGAACATTGACTCTAACTTTATTTTCAGGTTTCAGACTACATTTAAGAAAACCCCTCTGTTCCATTTGCTGCCCAGAGATTTTGACATTCCAGTTCTTAACTTTCTTCCTTTTTTC
This sequence comes from Eulacestoma nigropectus, assembly GCA_013397775.1. Lineage (NCBI taxonomy): Eukaryota > Metazoa > Chordata > Aves > Passeriformes > Eulacestoma > Eulacestoma nigropectus. Next base: position 683,958 of record VZTE01005462.1, on the reverse strand, counting down.
ATAACTAAGAGGATCACTGATCAAACCAAATCCAACAAATGTCAAAGGCATTCTTTCAAGGCCAGTATGTGGTCTCAAAACATCCCACTTCTTGGCAATGACTAAAAGCAAGAAGGTTGGGCCTGAGACCAGATGATGATTATTATTTTTAGGGAAAGGTATTCGTATATTCATATTTAGTCATACGTTCCATCTAAGACATCCTATTCAAAGGTTGGTTCTCATTCCAGTCGGCTACGCATCACTGACTCCCATGGGAACCTCAGAGTTTCAGTGTTGTGCTGACTCACTGGAAAACTCTCTTCCATAGAGACATCTGGTGTCCCATACAACTAAACAGCAACATGGTTTTTTCATCTGGGGGGAGATGTTGCCCCAGCACTTCAGGCTCCAGAGCATGGGCTCTTATTGGTAGGAAACAACACAGATAGAGGACGGAAATGCCTTTTGTCAGCTACTTCTCTGCATTTCACTGCTCTGTGAACTCCAGATGTATTTCATAAAAACAATTGAAAGTATTTAATTATAAATTAAAAATAAACAGGAAGACCTTATCTGAAAAGATAGTCACAAGTAAGTGTGCATGTATGTAAGCACACATAAACAGCTGATGATGTAGGATCTCTCAGCACAGTTGTGTCACTGCATAGGATTTGCCATTTTAGAGGTCTCAGGGCTGTTTAAAAGCAGCATTAGTGCTCAGGATCAAAAAAAGCAGGAGAAAAAACATCCTTCTCTTTTGGAATTACACCCTTTTAAGTGATGGGGTTGGCTTAATGTAGCTGCATACTGAACTTTATGCTAATTTAGGAGGATGTGCAAGACTAGACCAAAACCAATTTTAATGGGACACAGATCAATGTAATCTTTCCCAAAACCAAAAGAAGGGGGAGGCCTGGTCCTGCAGGGAGACTGCTATCTACATCTAATACAAAGAAATCATTTTGAAATGTTGGTATCTTGTAAACAAGTCAGTGCAATTAAAACTGGGCCATATTTTTTGACATTTTCTTATTTCCAGATTTCCACCTCCCACTGCCAGTGTTTCAGCTGTACATAGTGACTGCTTTCCTGTACCTGGGCAGTACCACAAAATCCCTTTGTCTGCGCATTTGTTTCTGTAGGGTCACAGGGCTGGTTTTTTACACATCAGTGACAAATGTAATTTACAAAATGTTTCCCCATTTTTTGTCATTATTTATTTCCTAACCCATTAGTGAATCTTATCCCCATCATCTTAGTAAAAACACATCTGAAGCTGACATAGGAAGGCAGGAGAGGTTGCCCTTACCACACAACTTTATTGACATTTCTGCATCAACTGTGATTCTTGGCAATTCAGTTCATCCTTTCCCAGCCTCGGTTGATGAAGTCATACCCACGACCTTAACAAAGAGAGATTCAATTTCTCCTCATTTATGTTAGGTGGGCTTTTCAATGTTCTCCTAAGAGAAGTTGAGGCCTCTAGATGCCCTGTGAGTTCAAATTTGTTTCCCCTGCCATTGATAGCATCCGTGTGCCTCTTACTCCCTGAAAAAAAGACATAGTACTGCTTGGGAACTTGAGATCCCAAAGGTAGCTGTGTTTCACACTTCTCTAGTTCACTGAATACCTCAGAACTAGGGCTGCTGGTTAGGTTTCCCATGGGAGGCAGGGCTTACCGCCTTTGTACTTCTGCCTGCTTCCCCAGTAAAGCTAGAAGGAAGATGGCTGGGATTTCATTTGTTTAACATTCAACTTGCATGTGCTGTGTGTATGTCTGTCTGTCTGTCTGCTCAGGGACCCACCAGACAATTCTCCTACCCTCCAGTAATTTTGATGCCATTGGATAATCTCAGTTAAATTTGATGCAAGACTGGCAATCTGTCTCAAGTGTTTCTACAACATGCAGACTGGTCCTTGACCACATTGTACAGGGTAACTCACATTTGCTTTCATTACAGGGCATGGTCTTTGGGGCACTTCTGCCCTTCTCCATCTTGATTTCTCCTACCCTCTTTGTGCTAGGTGGGAGGCTGGTAATGGATACAGGATTTGTCCAGCTTCCCAAGAGATGGGTGTAGAGATGCAGTTGGTGTCCCCAGGAAGAGAAAGGCTGCAGACCATCACAGTTCTTTCTGTGCCAGGCAGTCAGCTCCCTTAGCTCCAGGCCATCTGCTTTAGAGTCTGTTCCTGTCATCAGCTTCCCCTTATCTTCACCTATGGTCTCTGTCACTCTAAAATATTAATATGTATTCATTCCCCCTTTCTTTCTAAGAAGTCCAGAACAGAAGGGAGTCTTGCCCTAATATTTTTTTAATGCTGCTAGGATTGTCATAGGTCAACATCATGCTCTTGTAGGTACAATCTTTCAGTGGTATACAAAAAATTCTTCACTCTTCCAGTAAAACCGGTATTTTTATCAAGTATGAAATATTTGGGAGCTGTGTTAAGTTTGACGGCTTACAATGGAAGACAATAAAAATTAACAGTCCTGACTTTTCTTCTGATATGTCAACAAAAATTTATTTTATTATGGCAACATTTTGCCTTTCAACAGTTTTTCCATTATTTCATTTTAACTTTTAGATGATAAGTTTATTATATTTCTATATATATTCCATTTTTTTATATTGCAGTTTTGACCTTATCCAAGTGAAATAATACAGTGACTCTAAACATAGCATTTTTAGGAACAAAAGGCCTATAACTCACTTATAAACTCTTCTTATAAACTACATTCTGTAGACCTCAGCAAATAATAGAGTTTGTAGTCTGGGACTGAACCAAAAAAGTTAAAAAAGAAATTTCATTCAAGCCAAATCAAAACAGAAACTGACATTACAAAAATAAATTAAAAATGGAGCAAGCTATTAGAAGAAAATGTTTTTCCTTTTATTTTAAGAATGTTGATGTCTCTGCCCTTAGATACCTTATTAGCCATCGATTTGCCATACTCAGCCCAGCATCATAAATGGTTTCTGTCCACAGTAAACCTCTTTTTTTGGTGGACATAATGGGAAAAGTCCTTGCTGGCTCAGACTGTGTCCTACAGGAGCACTTGTCCAGTGCCTCCCTTGCCAGAGAAGACCTCTGGGTGTCTTGCAGACATGCAAGCATGGGCTAGAATGGCCCTGCTTGGGGATTTTTGGGGGTTTTTTTTCTCTCATTTTTAAACTTATATGGGAGCAGTGAGCAGCACTGGTTTCATATAAGCTCTGGCCTGCCACCACCTTCACTGCCATCACCATCCTTGGTCAGAAAACCACATTGACTTAACTTGAAATGACATATTTTGTGAGTGGGAACACAAGGGGCAGTTATCAAGCATCAGATCCTGTGAAAAAGGAGGTTAAGAAGCTTCCCAGGTCCTAAAGTGACTTGCCATCACCAGAAATCCTTCAGTCTCTATAGATAGCAACATTGCAGGTGTTGCTCTGACCAGCAGAAGAGCTGGACTTGCTTGAAAATTAGATTCTTGAGGCAAAAATAAAAAACAGAGGCAGAGAATAAAATCTAAAAGGTTTGTTTTCACAGCAGAATGTTGCCAATACAACAAAACTGAGTAACTGATGATAACAAGCCCCAGTTGCCCATGTTTTCTCGTCTCAGGACTAATTTCCCTGGTGTCCCCCAAATTCTAAATGTCTCATAGAATTACTTTGCAGTTTGGGAGAGCTGTAATGTTACTTTCTTGTGTGGGTTTCTGATTTCTAATAAATACAGATCAACAGGAATGTCAAGAGGTCTTGCTCTCTCCTCCACCTGGTTTCTTACCTTCAGGAAGATCACAGGAACCTTCTGGAGTTTCCATCACAGTTTGTGTAACTAGCTAGGGAAGTGGGCTTAAAACAGCACCAGATGCCAGAAATCCTAATGCTCTCCTTTTGTCTGCTCCTATTGCTGCTTAGACTGCAACATAATACTAAACACTAAGAATAACCTTGAACATCTGTCTGATTCAGGCAGTCCTCTTGGTGGATATGAAGTCTTATCCTTCTTATTTTGATGTTCTCGTTTTCTGGCTTTCCTGGTTCAGATTCTTGGCCTTACACAAGATAGATCATCCTTCTTCTCTTGCTTTGCTGGCTGAGCATCACATAACTAAAAAGACAGGTTTTTGCATGCGCTATTATCTTACTAAATTGTTTAACCAAAACTAGGAAAAATTTGGTATTTCCTGGGATGCTGAAATCAAAGGTTAGAGTTTGTTTTCTGCAAGACATTCAAATCCAATTAAAACTTTCCAGAATGCTCTCCTTTCTCCTGAGACCCACCTGGACATTGCTATGAAAAACACCCAATGTAAATGGTGCTTGAAGTGGAGAAACAACTTCACCATTGTGCTCCTCCAGCTACCAGGTTCTCTTCTCACCAAAATGATTGTAGGTTTTTGTTGCTTATTTGACAGTGCCCAGGAGGGAACCAAATGCTTCACAATATAGATAAGAAAAGCCAAATTACTGCCTGCAGCAGTTTGGAAGCATGGCATGGTGACAGGGATGAGAATAGAACAGGGGAACACAGTGGGAAGGAAAAGTCTAGTATGAACAGCGAGACCATGCTGCTGTTCCCTGAGACTTTCTGTGCAGCATGAAGGGGCATAAAATCAAGGATTTCTAAACTATGAAACGTAGTATTCCATTTTCTTGGAAGCAGATTTTCTTTCATAAAATCTTGATTTTTAAAGAAGTCTAAGAAAAAAAAAACAACCTAACAGAGTTGTTGTCACCAGCTCAGAAAAATACTTTGACTTCAATGGCACCATGATCACATGAACTCATGTTTTTTCCAGACCGATAATAGGTACTGAATAAAGTCTGAGCCAATGACTAGTATGGAAATACTGGCATCAGAAATGTTTGATTTCTCAAATATTCTGCCATTTTGAAATGTAATTATAGCATTACATTCATAGAATATGAATTAATTACTGAAGATTTCCCCCTCAATTTTTCTAAAATAGTTTTGAAATTGACCTGTTTTGCTTCTTAGCAAATTGTAGACAGAACATAGGAAGATCTCTTTTAAGAAAAATTTTGTGATTTCAATAGATTTTAATGCTGTTCTACTAATAAAAGAAGTGTTGGACTGCAGAAACTACTTTAGGCCCATCAAATCCCTAGTCTGGCTTGGGAAAACAAATCTAGGAAGCTCTTTGTTTTCATGTATTTTTCTAAGTGAAAACTGCACCACTGACTTCATAAGATTTAAAACTTGCTCTGGTGTGAGCCACAAGACTTTCTACAGAAAGTTATAGTGTTATTTCAGTCTGAAATGCCACCAAAAATAACTAGCAAAAACTCATTATTTCTAAAGAAAACAAACTTATTTTTGTGGAAATTCAGAATACATACATTTTTGCATAGACTTGTAATATCAGCTGAGGGCAGTGCTAAGAATCAAACATCCTTTAAAAATATATGCCTTCTTGCTGTAAAGGATTTGATGAATATATGCAGCAAGCCACCTTGGATTTTTTCAAGGAGTAGAATTCTAATTGTTATTATTCTTATAGCAATAGCGTCTAAATACTTCTGTGATTTTCAAGCCTCAGGGATGTTAAGTAATGTGCAAGGGAGACAGATGCTGCTCCAAAGCATTACTGTTTGAGATGAACAAGCAGCACAAAGGATAAGTGATGGGGAAAAAAAAAGACACAGAGCAAGGAGTGATCTACACAAGACATGCAAATGAAACAAGATGAAATTAAAATCTTAACCCCTCACTGCAATGCCTTGCCCAAGCAGACGAATTGTCAGTATGGTGGTGGCCCAATGGCAAGACTGAAATTCTAGCCAAGCACAATCAACGGTAGATTTTCTAAGTTTCAGACTAAGAATTAAAATAATTTTGAAGACCCCAGATGGAGCAATGTGTTCAGCTCTGGGGCCTGCCCATCATAACAGATATGGACCTGCTTGAGTGGGTCCAGAGGAGGGACATAAAAATGATCAGAGAGCTGGAACACCTCTCCTATGAAAACAGACTCAGACAGCTGGGGTTGTTCAGTGTGGAGAAGAGAAGGCTCTGGGAAGACCTTATAGCAGCCTTCCAGTACCTGAAGGGGGCCTACAAAGGAAGATGGGAAGGGATTCTTTATCAGAGAGTACAGTGATAGGACAAGGAGTAACAGTTTTAAACTGAAAGTTAGTTTAAATGAGATATTAGGAAGAAATTTTTACTATATGGGTGCTGGGACACTATAACAGGTTGCCCAGAGAAGATGTGGATGCCCCATCCCTGGAAATGTTCAAGGCCAGGTTGGATGGAGCTTTGAGTAATCTGGTGTAGTTGGAGGTGTCCTTGCCCACAGCAGGGAGGTTGGAACTAGATGATCTTCCAGATTCTTTCCAATTCAAACTATTCTATGATTCTAAAAGGGATTGAAGGCTGTGGCACTTTATCTACCAAAGTCATCATCAGAGTTCTACTGAGTGAGTGACCAAGGTCTTGTATTTCAACTCTATGCAGCATGTCCCTGCTCCCAGAACGTAACTCTTTTTGCAGTTTTCTTCTAGAGAGTAACTGAAGAATTTTTATCAATGTTTAGTGACCTACATCTAGTTTCTCAAGTTTTCTACATTTGGAGTTGTGGAAAAATTTCAATACACAGAAGGAAATCTTCTAAATATGTCTAGTCAGGCTTTCCTAAATACTGATTTCCTGTAAATTCAGTTTCTTAATTTATGGCACAAATTAACATATGTACAAATATATTTCATTATCTTAAACTGTAGTGTTCTGAAGTCTGTGAGATATATTCTAAACACACTGACACAAATTTTTCATTTCTTTTTTAATGATGCACTCTTTGTGAATAAAATATACAACAAAATCAAAACACAGGTTTAGAATCTCTTGGTAGAAGCTGCCTTCAGATTCCAGATTCAGAGAGATGGAGATTCCAGCACAGCAAAAGACTTATTATAATCAGAAGTATGTTAAATTGGAACAGATTCAATTATTCACTTGAAATAAAATTGATTGCGTAAGTAATTATTTCCTTTCACTGTGAACAGCTTCTGGACTAATGGACTGGTTTATTACTAATATTTTTTACTCACAAATATTCGCGGAATAATCAGGATGATCTTCAGATTCAGAATGTTCACCAGATGTTCTCTCTGACCACTTTTTGTTGTTATTTATGCTATGTGATTAGCCACTCCAACCATATGGCATTGTTTCTAGTCCCTGAATCAGTGACAAATGCTTAGATCTGGATAGTGATGAAAACAAATGTTCATTTCCATTATGAATCTTCAAATGAAAAAATCATGTCCCAAAAACCTTTTATTTGTCATGAATCATGAATATTTTCACCCATTCCACATGTACATCCAAGTAATGATGAATAACATAATACATAAATTAATCCTAGGGCATTACTTTTTCTCAAAGTTTGCACAGACCATTCTTTTCTCATTTGACAAGCATCAGCTTTTCCATAGGCTCTAAATTTTAATGACAGCTACATTGTTTGGACTTTGGTTGCTATCATCATCATCATCATCATCATCATTATTATTATTATTATTATCATCGGCCTTTGAACTTTTTCTTTCTTCAATTAATTCAATGTATTGATTCAATCAACATATCTACTTTTCAAAACATGCTTTCAAATAAATATTCCTGGGCAAGGCAGACATATTGGCTCATTTCTTTAAGAAAACAAATACCATTTTAGGAATATTAGGGGAAAAGCCATATAAATTGGCACTTTTCTTAAAGATTTCTGCACATAGCAGCACATTTTTTCACAGTTATATAAAAGTCAACTTTACTTGAACATTTCTGAGAAAACTAACACTTTTCTTCAATATCTGGAAATGATTCCTACATAAAACCAATGTGTCTCAAACTTCAAAAATTTAAGACTATTCAAAACATAGTCCACATGGAATATTTCATAACACTAGTCTATTCTACTCATACCTGTTACATCAGTCATCTTGACATCTAAATGCACAAAGTCTAAAAAAATGGTTTTCCTATTTAAAAAAAATTAAAATCTGACTTCTCAGACATCACAGAAATTTACTTCACATAATGAGCAAGAATTTGCTGCAGCCTCAGCATCTTTATTCTCAGTATCTTTAAATATGAACTGAGAGAAAACATAAAAATATAGCTACTGTTTAAATTTATAATTTTGCTATCTGCAAAATGACAAGGAATTTGGGGGACACAGCAGTTCAATCAGTTTGGATTAAAATACTCTCTAACCCATGCAAATATAAGGTAGTATGTGTAGGAAGAGTGACACAATTCACAGTAATTGAATAAGAGCATCTCCTGTGAGAGACAGTGATGGGAAGGAAGGGTCTTAGGGCACATGATGTGGAAGAGCTGATCTGACTATCATGGTTGTCCCTTCTCCATGTAAAATTCTGTGAAGCTGTGAAATAGAGGGGACCTAATCTGGGCACCAACCAGCAACGGAATCTGAAGTATGGCCAGCCCTTCCACAGGAAGTAGGTTTCTGACATTGTTCATTCATCAAAAACTCAGCCTTTTTCTTCCATCATTCCAGAGGTTCAGAACAAAAATGTCATTTCATAATGAGCAACATTTCTGAACAGAAATAGTAGAAGGGAGTCCTGCTCTTCAGTAGTGTTTTTCCTTCTTGAATCAGAATCTTGTTGCTATGCTGCAGTCACATATTTAGAAGGGTTGCACTAGCTACTGTAACTGAGGAATGCTTCAGGAATTATCTACTGTGACTGACAAATCTCAGACCATGTTTTTCACGCATGGCCTCTAGAAAATAAAGCAAAGATTTTCACAATCTTCTGGCATGTGTTTTTCAGAATTGTGGAAAAGATCATGGCACTTTACAAGGTTTCTGTTGTATCACCAAGTGGTGCATTTGTGCAACAGCTATGCACAGCCTGATATATCCCACCAGAACTGGATTTACCAGGCATGAACAATCCATGCAGATCTATGCATTCATTATGAACTTAATTATGGCTTCCACATATACAGCAGCCAGACTGGAGCTACTTTACCTGCATAGTGGCATCCAACTTGCTAGGTGCTACCAAACATACAGAAGATCATAGGTAAGATTAAATTATGCCCAAAATTCACTTAGATAAAACTACTGAGTGGAAAAGAGGGTTCAAGAAAAACCAGACATATAGTACTTCTAATGTAGACTGCATATTTTACTGTAAGTCTGGATTCCTCACTGACAGTCCTGAATTTGACTCCAAGAATCAGCTTCCCATGAGTCAGGCAAATCTGATAGAATCTATGCATTTATTTCTGTGCACATACACACACACACAAAATATTACAAATGTGTAGGATATGCCACTTTAATATATAAGAGGTACTGATTATTCTGAACATTCAGAAAACTTTCTGGTCTGCCAACGATAAGGAGAGTGAGGAAAAGAGAGGAGGGGCAAAGGAAAGGGAAACAGAAAGGAGCGAGGTGAAGTAAAGAAAAAAGAAGAGAAAATAAGAGAAGAGATACAAGGAGAAAAGAAAAGTCCTAGTCCTTCACATAAAACAGACCTTTTCAGGATGCACGAAAATGCCCGATGACATCGCTTGTTTGGAAGAACTGTTTCGTGTTATATCCCAGAACACTTCTCCTACTACTTCCAGTGCTGGTTCAACTCAGTCACTTCACTCTGGAGAGAACCATATGTTTTGGATAAAAAGACAGTGGTCTTTCTGTGCTTTTCACCACTTCTGCAGTACTCCAACCATTTGTTTGTGTTCTCATTTAACTGGCTTCATTCCTCTAAGCCCATTGAGTGCTGTCATATACCTTTGTCTTCAAATAGATGAAGACCCTGAGATGAGGCTGTCTGACCTATCTGTCAATAGCATGAAATAAACTTCTTGGTTGCACTTCTGGCTCTCTCCTTGTCTTCCATCTCTTCCAGCCTTTGAGCAGCATATTAATCACACACACCCTGACTGATCACCATCCAACTTCAGCCTTTCTGGAGGCTCAAGTTTTTATGAAATTGCACCAGAAGATGAAGCTGGCTGGCTGCGCATAGAACATAAAAAAAATTAAGCCAAAGAAAAAACTGGTAAAGAAATGTGCTGTAAGAAAAAATTCCTTAGTGTATACAGTAACATCTATAACTTCCTTTCCTATTGGAGTTAAAGACAAATAAAGTGCAGAAGGATGGTTATTCATCACTTCTATCAACAGCAATATTCATGCTACTACATTTGCAATAGCAGAAGTCACTTAGACTGGAGAATATTCAGGCTTTGCAGCGTCAGTCAGGAGGAAGAAGCAGGGAATGTGCTCACATGTGAAGCTGCAAAACTAAACTAAAGGAGATGGAGCAGGAGGCTACTGCCTAGATGCATATGAATACTCTGCTGAAAATGAAAGGTGATATTTTTTCTTCCAAACTTAGAAGACTCCTAAAAATTTGTCTCATTCTTCTGAGGAAACTGGAGGGCTTCCACATAGGGTCTGAATTTCACCCACAAGGTCTACTTTGGACTAAGTGATTGCAAAGGTTATATTTTTCTTATAATATGTGTATCTCTAAACTCAGGTATTTGTGGAAATAGCAAATACTCATAAATAAATAACTGCAATTTATTTGCACTTTCATTGCATCATAAAATCTTTTTAGGAATCACTATCTCATCACTATCTAGATTTCTAAGAGAGGAAACATGACCAAGGCAACTTACATTCCAGGTTTGGGAGGAAGTGGAGAACTGTCATGCATTAGAATACTGTTTCATTTGTATAAAGACCTCTAGACCTTTTATTAAATATTGAGGGGGAAATAATTTTTATTATTATTTTAACAGAAATCCATTTATTAATTGATTTTATTTTCTTCAGGGCACCATGTCAGTGACTTGACACCACAAAACACACATCTACCAATATAGCCACACAAATTTCAAACAGTTAGCTAGAAGTTATTTATAACCATTTCAGAGGTTTGATTTCAGTTATATCCTTTGGGATTCTCAGTTATCATTGCACATTTTGAAAAATGAAACTAGCAACTGGAACACAGCCCTTCCATCTCTGTTTACACACTTTAAAAAAACAAACAACCAAATCTGCGAAGCATGGAGAGGGAAAAGGAAAATTACATAAATGAAGCTGAAGAGAATGACAAAACAAAATCAAACACTTCAGATAAAAGAAGAGCAGAAGGCCAAGTTTATGTCTTCAATTTTGCAAAGGATTATTTCCTGATGTACAGCTTCTCACAGAAGTGATTCTGAAAAACAAGAATATCCAGGGCAGCCATTCAGTTCTATAAAGTAATATCAATAAGCTATCAATATGTTTCCATCTTTGTAAGATAAAGAATTCTCTATTTGTTGAAGCTGCAAACCAAAAAATTTTAAACTCCAGTAAGTTTTAAATAACAATAATTATTTTTTGTATCCTAATTTAAAACATATGCCAAACTAAAACAAGGTTCAGTTTATTTATCTCTTCTTCAGAGGTCTCACTGTTCTTCACGGGTCTCACTGTTTTGCTGCCAGAAAACATCTTCTCCTGTCTATTCTGAGGCCAGTGATGATGAAGTGTTCAACTTTAACATGCTTGGATGGCACATCATAGAAAATGTGTTACATGGTCCCTACCAACAACCAACAACCGCGCAACAGCAGCAGATAACCTTCCTGTCTAGAAATAACAAGGGACATGAAGATAAAAATCTGTCTCCCTCCACCCAGACAGAGTCTCAGTGGGCCAGGCTCAGGCAGACTCACAGAACAGCAATGAGAGCTCCAGGTTCTACCAGTCAGGATGCAAACCAACCCTAAGCATAAAGAGGCAGGACTCTTAATACAGATTATAAAATTTCTTTCAATCAAAGAGAGAAGATACATTCCTCCCATTTACTTGTATTATGCAGGTCAAAGCTGTACTGTCTGTTCTAAAGTCACTTCAGTTCAGAATAAAACTTCATGTTGCATCTAGACCAAGGCAATCCCCACAGTCTCACGATACATCATTTTGTAAAAAAAAATGTCCTTAATATTTGCAACAATTAAAAATAAGTTTCTCTTCTTAAAAAATGAGCTCATGGAATAGCTGTGTTCAAGAAGTCTACAACTGCACCAGACATGGACCAGGCAGTCTCAAATCTGCTACACTGTGCCTGGTACACCACAAGGTTTCCTGCAGGACACTGTTATTGCTTCCATTAAATTATCAAGACACAGTTGGTTTTGTGACAGCTTGGTAAACTTGGTGATGTGGGATATTTAAGCAGGATTTGGAGTTTTCTGTTGGACATTTCATTCTGTTACTGCTATTATTGGCATATTTAGTGTTTAGACATTTTTTACTGCCTTCTGTAAACCAGTAAGTCTAAATAATTTAATTTTTTTTCTGGAATTTTATTTCCATTGAAACCAACCCATGTGCATGCCATGCGATTAAAAAAAAAAGAAAATAACAACAACAACAACTGAAGAAAGCCTAAGCTTCTAGCAAAAATAAAGAACCAGGCTTAAAAGGGGAAAAAAATGCTGACAATTTTCCTGCTTTTATGTCCTGTCTTTCCCATGAAAATGCTTTTTCTTCCCCAAAATTTTGCCTTCCCCATCAAAGAAAGATTTGGACTTCTTTTCCCGTTGAATTCTTATGAACTCAGTGTTTATTAATTGGAAAACTATCCTGAGAAATGGACTGCCTTATCTTACTTCCCTCTTGTCTTTCACACTTTTCACGTGTGTTTATTCCTGAGAACAGACTCAGGATCTAACCCCAATCTGCTGCAGTCAGTGGGCTTTGAGCCAGGTTGAAACCCCGGATTACTACAGAATCAGTCATCTACCACTGCATAAGCAAAAGAGGGGCCAGTTTTTATTACAAAGCAGCCCTCTCACATCAGCAATCCCTCTGTTGAAACACCAATTGCTAACCACAATGTCTGGAACACAGTCGCTGATTTTAGGAAAGCTCCGGACAAAACAAAATCATTTCTTTCCCAGAGACTGGACAACTCAAACCACTAGAATGAAGCAGTACTGTGGTTTCATGTTGCATGCTTGTAATTAGAGTGCAGATTGATAGTTACTTAATTATCATCCTTCAAATCCTTCCTAAAGCTGTCTTTTGCCAACAAAAAAGAAAAAAAAGTGGCAATGCTATTATGATTGCTTACAAAGCTAAGCCATACCTTCTCACTCCTGCTCATCTGCATCCATCTCTTGCCTCATACTAAGAAGCTCTTTATTCTACATTTGTAAAGTGCCTATTAAAATGGGATCCAGACTCACGACTGGCTGTCCTGAGCATCACAAGATGAAGGCACATCAGCATCAGGTTTCCCAGGTTCAAAAGGCTGATAATCTGAATGCATCTTTTAAGTTTACCTTGAGAGGTAGCACAGCTGCTCTCATAAAACGAGTGGGTTTATGTTTCCATAGAACAAAGAGTGCATGACCTACCATAGTGTTTTTGATGCATTCAGCAAACAAATGCATTATCCCAGATGCATAATGCAATGCCATCACCCATGTCGTGGCTGTCTGTGCTGGCAGACTCCGCTGTACACAGGTTCCCCTTTTTGCTAACACCACTGCACCCCATCCATGATGAAAGCAGGCAGCCAGCATACATGAGGTGGCCGTCAGCTGGGACAAGATAATGGCAGAGTCCATGTAACAAGACCTCTGTCCTCAGTTCTGCAAAACAAGTGGCCTCCAAAACCTCCAGGTAGAGCACCACCATTTTTCCTCTCAGCAGCATTTTATCCACACTGGGAGAAGGAAGGAGAGCCTGAGCCCAAGTTGTCCCTATATAATTAGGAAAAATTGAGAAGAACTTGCTGAAGCAAAGTATTTAGCACTCAGCCAATACTAATGAAGCTCAAGGGATGAGCTTCCATTATTTTTGTTAAGAGCTTATCAGAAACCTTATTACGAGTTGAAAAGCCTACCCTATGCCGCTGCTATTCATCCTGAGTTTGTCCTTCACAGTCACTGGAGGTAGAAGACAGTGCTCTGGTCCTGGTGCTGCTGATACACCGTTATCAGCTCTTCCCAGTGGAAAACTATGTCAGCAGTGGCTGCTGCTGATGTGAATGCTCTGCTTTACCATACTGTGCTTCCTTAACAGACGTGCTTCTCTCAGGAATTAATTTTCCTCAGCCTCCATAGCTTTTTTTTAACCTGGGAGGTGTGGATTTGTGATTAGCCACAGGAGGAGCTATCACAGTCAGTGGAACACCATGTTCCTGAGGTCAGGACCAGCACAACCCAGTAAAAAACAACCCAGCATCTGGAAAGGGTCTCTTTTCCAATGCTGGCATTTCATTCCATTCGATTCTTTTCTGGAAACCATGGTCTCTTGCATATTTTTAAGTCCCAGGCAAAACCAATCCAGCTTGCTCTTGAAATAACTCCAGCTCTATTATGGCAAGGCAAGAAGTCAGGGATTTGTTTTTCTTTCTCTCCTGGTTTGTTATTTAGTGCTTTTTAAGAGACATGCATGTGGCAAACATCAAATTAAAATACAATCAGTCTCAGCACTGTATTGACACTGAAGACAACGCTTTCCTTCATACTCATTTGAAGACAGCTTATGTCTGTAACAATATATGTCTGTCACCTCACTACATGCAGAACTACATGCACTGCCTTTTAAAACATACAGGGAACAGAATAAAAGACTTGTAATCAAGTTTAGTTTCCTCAAAAACTGAAAAATGGCATTGGAACAGATATAAGTATACATATTCAGATGCAGAGGTACACAATTAAGCACTAAAAGGATAATAAAAAAGTTATGGTTGAATCCAATAAAAAAGATTAGAAAAACACTGAAGGTTGCTCGTAATATGTCTTGAAAACAGCACCTAAATCTGAATTATCTGTGAAAATCTGCTCCTTCATTGAAAAGCTGCAGCTTTGCCTCCCATCCTTGTATCAAAGGCTTGAAATTTGGCAGAAAGACTGCACTAACACCAGGTAGGAATGGTATGTCCAAGAAAAGCTGCCCAAAATCTGGCTAAGGTTCTGAAGGAAAAAAAAAAGGCAAATGCAAATACTTGTTAATATTTGGCAGCAAAACTATCCCAAAATGTATTTCACTGAGCATGATTCACTGTGGATTGATAGGGCTTGCTCAGGACTCAACATGCAATTGCTCTTATTACCTCTTTCTGGAGCCCACCACAGGGACAGACAAAAGGAATAACCAGAGGGATTTGTTCCTTCCTGTTTTCTCTCTGGACACTTATTTGAACCCGTATCATGCCATTCAGATTCGTCAAAAAAAATTAAACCAGGCAAATAATCTGAGGCCTGTTTCATTCTACGAAAGCCTTGTCTTTCCAGGAAGTCAAAGAAACTCTTATTTGATTATATTTTCATGACAACAAAGTTTCAAGTAACCTGATCCTAAATTACAATGGACATTACCTCTACAACTCATTCTTCTAACAGAAATTTAATTTGGCTAATGACTCACAGTAAAGCCCTCCCTACTTACAAAAAACACTCCTGAAGTAGAAAAAAATGTTGCGCTGATTGAAACAAAAACTACTTCCCTTAGGGAGGTTTTGTCCATGGCAGAAAATGCTGAAAATTGTTGTTATATTTTTTGAAACCTTCAAAATTTGATTTAAGCACAGAAAGACTGGGAAGATAACTTGCCCAAATTATGCTGATTTTAATTTAAATATGAATTTTTTAGTGGGAAGGTGATGTTGTCTGGGTTTTTTTTTTTTTTTTCCTTTTTTGATGCTACTAAATGAAAGTTTGCACTTTTGCAAACAATAAAGATACATATTTACTTTACCTCTGAAGATAGCAGGTGAATTTTTTATTTCTTGAAGACAGCAGCCAAGCTGAGAAATGGCATTTCCAAGAGCTGAACTGCTGCACACTGAACACTAGAACTCTGCTCTGTTCCAGTCCAAGGAAGTCTCCAATTGGAAGCAGAACAAGTGTATTGAAAATAGGTTTTTTCAGAATTTCTTAGTGAGAACAAGTACCTAGCAAGATTATTAATTTTCTTGCATTTTTTTTATTAGACATATTCTTTAATTTTTCAAGATTCTTTGGCAATTTAAGCTTATCCAGGGCAGATGGAATATTATCGAGGTAAGGGCATGAAGGGGAATGTATGCCAAGATACTTCACATAAGCTGGTCCCCATTTTTTTTCCCAGTAAAGCTGAGTCAGTTATTCTATGCTAAAGGCAGAGCAAAATACGCACAGGGGCCAGAGAGCAGCTGACATGCACTGAGATCCCATATTGACATACTCCAGTGTAATGCACCCATGTTCCCAAAACTCATGTACACGTGCATCTCTTGAGCTGTGTGGATTGACGCAGCTCACAGAAAGCCCCTGGAAGATCAGTAACTGACCAGAGATAAACTTCTGTCTCTCCCTCTTTCTTCACTGTTGCAGCATGCAGGAACTTTGCCCCACGCACCTAAATTCCCTGAAACCAGGCCTCCTGGATGACAGACCTTACTGGAAATGACAATGTACAAGAACAAGCATTCCCCTTACCAGCTGATGAAAACATCTGCATAGGAACCTAATAATTAAACCAGAATAATAGAAATGCACTGCATTAAATCTGAAGCGCCCTTATCCTTGTCTTACTTAAGACACTGACAAACACAGCTGGCTAGTATTTATTAGCTGATGAGAGATTAGCCAGGGCAGTTTTAGATTCTTTTCAAAGTGAAATAGGTTGTCATAATTATTTATTTAGCCAAATAGTACCCATCAATATTTACGAATGACAGGAAAGTAATGTAGACTTACTTTTGAATAAATTAAAGAAGGACTAATCTATGCTAGTTACATAATGCAGAAATGACCTGCTTAACCTTTATTTACATTTCCCAAATCACTTTCCCAGAGTGAGCAGCCTGTACAGAGAAAGGAAAATAGGCAGACCTGTAGAACAGTGTAATGTTCCATTACATGTAAGGAATATAATGTAAGATACCACGTTAAACTGAACAAAATAATACATACAATGTGAGCTCACGGTCATTTTATATAATAAATACTAAATTGCTGTGTCTAATATCCCCTTTGCACACAGTGCATTTCAGCAGGAGATGTGATGCAGCAAAGGGAAAGGTCGAACAACAGCTAAGGGGATTTGCTGCCTGCAGGCCCCCAGCCTGCAGGCACACTGAGGTTCAACAGGCACTGACCATAAGCAAAATAACCAAGATGTGTGTCTGTGGTAGAAGTCATCTCAATGACTTCTTGAAATCAGAGCATTCTTAAGATGTGTTCATGCTTCTGGGAATGTTGCTGAAACTGATATTGTTATCAAATATTTAGTAGAACAGAATGTTAACTCTTTTATGTTTAAACATTCACAACATTTGCTGATTATTTTTTCCCATACTTGATAAATTTTTCACAATCTCTTCCGGTACATAAACTGAGGGGCATCAGCTGAAAGGAGAAAGGGGCAGGCTGAAGCTAAATAAATGAAAATGTTTCTTCACACATTAGGTTGGTCAGCTGCAGAGGTCTGTTCTGTAGTATGTTGAGCTAAAGCACACATGAGCTTGGTCCTACTGGGCCAAGCCAAGGGGCTGTATGGGGCAGCACCCTGCCTCCAGCAGGGGTTCCAGCCTGAAAAAGGAGTAAGATCCAGTATGGCTGTTCTTACCTGCTTAGGTAACCCTTCTCTGCTGGTGTGAGTCCTTTTTATTTGGACACTTTTATTGAAAGTATATCCAAATGAGACTTTAGTGTGATCTCCTGTATACCCAAGTCATCACAAATTACCCAAACATCTTTACTAAATCTGGAAACTTTAACTAATTTATTTCCTTCTTCAAGAAATTCCAAGCAAAATGAATGAAGAAAGTGGAAAAGAGCTTGAAGTCTATGATAGACAAGACCTCTGCAAAGGGAAAAAAATTGCCACAAAAAAGATCAGTTCATAACAGAAACAATGTTATACCTGTGTTAGTATACTGTGTTATACTAAACAGATGGAAAATCACATCAAGATCCCAGAGAATGTGCTGAAGAGATGGCCAGGAGTTGAGGTGGCCAGGAGATAAGATGGCCTGTCAGCTTTGTGTAATGAAAAGACAAGAAATGCCTCAGTCAGGCAGCAAAGCCAACAGGATTTGCTGCACAGTCCCAGGGGATTCATGAATTCGGCCCAGCAGCCAGACCTTGGTACTCTGAAGAAACCTAAAACAGAAAAACAAAACAAAAAAGTCAACAAAGAGAGAACATATCAACACAACCAGGGCTTCTTGGTGAACAGCTTTTCCTTAACCTGTTCAAGACCCGAAACTGCTCCTCAGCACAATGAAAGTTTGCCCTGTGAAACAGTCATTGATTGATCACCTATGGCGGACATTTGCAAACATGACCACAAGCACTTTTCTGATTTCAGAAGCCAAGGACAAACTCTCTCTTACCCTGGCTTAAATACCCAAAATTTGTTATCATTCTACAGCAACAGCCAACACAACAGGTTTTTTAAAGAATATTTGTTTGATTTAAACTTCACACAACATATGCTGAATCCCTCCGTCCTGAGAGTGGAAGAGGAATATCCCCAGTGCTATGGTTTAGCTCCTGTTGAGCTGAGACAAAATCATCACTTGTTTAATTTTTGGTACTGGCTTGAAACCTTGGCTATGTTAAATCAATGAAAACACTGCTGTTGGCTTGAGAGAGCTGAGCATCTATGAATATACTATTCAAAGCTGGGAGAGGGAGAAAAGGCTGCAAAATGCAGACAGCAAGGCGTTCTGCAGCACAACTGGACCTGGTCCTTCTAGAAAAACACAAATGTGTGTTCCGCAGCCTCACAGGGTCCATGAGACCAGGGTTCGCCAAAGTGCTTAGACTTTGGTCCGTATGGCAGCCCAGAGCTGGAACTCAGCCCTCTTCCTCCTTCCAGCCTCTGTCTCCCTCTTGGCCCTCCTCTACTGCCTCTCACTCAGCCTGTACCACTGCCACCATCCCAAAAGTATGGCATTCACTCAGGGGAAAGCACTCTAGATTTCACCCCACTAAATCAGTATATTTTTCTCTAGCCTCCTGCCTGGAAATGATTGCCCAGGAATCATATAAAAAAGTTAAAATTTCCAGTTTTTCCACTACGTTCCTATAAAAACAGGAAAAAAAAGTCAAAAATCTTGAGGTCAATGCCCAGGATGGAAAATGTCAGACAATATGGTTAAAATTTAACAAATTTGTTTATGTCTAAGAATGGGACCTGGTAAGAAAGAGTACTAAGGAGCCTCACACACCACTGAAGTGTGTCCAGGTTTGAGCTGCACTGGAAAGTCATTTTGTGATGCCGGCACTCTGCAGTGGCTTGTAAAGCAAGGAAGAATGACCATCATTTCTGCACATGAAACTGCTCAGTCAGGATAAACTCTATTTGGGAGGGAACAGCCATGAAGTGTCTGCCCTGGCCAGAAATGTGGTGACATAACAGGAACCAGGTTCAAAGGCTCTTACAGCATTCAAGGGGAATACCAGCTGCAATCAGGGACCTTGGCTTGGATGAAGCTTTTATTGACCACACATTGAAATCTCCTGCTGAGGCTGGCAGATGCTGCTGAATTGATTCATTGCTGGCTGATGGGAGTATGACACCCTTCAGCCCCACATTCTTCCGCACTCCTGATTTATGTGCTTGGTGGTATTTTGACCGGATTTGGGATGTAACTGGGATCTAGGCAGAGATCTGAGCAGTTTTCACATGTGCTAAGTGTGGTGATTGGTGGCTTTTCTCCGTTTCTCTTTTGCCTTCACACACAGGCAGAGAAAGAGTACTGTCTCTGTTTTATCTGAGTATCTTTTATACTGCTCTCTGTAATTTAAATCACATTCAGGTGAAACAACAAATGCAACGTCTACATAACAGACTGTAATGGATGTACCCAGATTACTTGAAATACCTTCTGCATCAAACCTTTTCAGCATTCTTGGGAATTTTAAAAAGGCATCTGTGCAACAGAAGAATAACAAATACAGGCCATTTTATTACACAGCAGAAAAAAACAAACTTCTAGACACACTTAGGTCCATAGCAAAGATGGCTTTTTTTTGAAGAAGAAGAACCTTTTCACTTTAAAAATTCAAGAAAATAACATAATACCATTTTGTGGTCTCAGATTAAGCAAAACATTATCTTCTCATCACAATTATTGATAAATATCTATTTTGGCACACACTTGTGCATCTAGCCAGCCTGCCTAGGCAGCTTTACCCATTCTGATGGTGTAAAGGGCTTGTTTCCTCATGAAAATGTCTCTTACTTACTCCAGACCTCAGCCAGAGGTTGAACTCTGAGCCAGATTGACCACCCCGATTCCTGGCAATTTAGAAAAAAGTGAGGATGTAAAGGACTCAGAAAGGCACCATGATCTTCTCTTGGTCATGACTCGCACAGATCAGTCAGGCACGAAACCAAGTCAGTGCACGAATTACTTCTCCAGTGCAACCAGTCATGCCTTCTGAGGCCCCAGATGCCCAGAGGTCCAGCTTTGCTTGCAGCACTTTGCTCTCCCGAGCTGTCCTCCTCCTCTTCCCCGACCCTGTGATCCCACACCTTACCTCCTCAGAAGAGGGGAGCAAGGATGGAGAGGGAGAGGAATGGTGGGGTGCCACACCAAAGGCTGTGCTGGAAGGGCAGTTTTGGGGAGCATCACATCCAAAGGGAAAAGCCTGGGATGCGAGGCGCAGAGAAGCTCTGTTTGCTGCTGCTGCATCCCCCTGCCCCTGCCAGAGCTAGAGCTGGGGTGGGGGAGAGGCAGAGGGCGCTGCCTGAAAGCATCCTGATTTGCTGTCGGAGAGCAAGAGGCCGGCTGCTGCTGAGGACAGAACATCACCCGCTGTTGGAAAGAATGAATATGCAGTGAGACGCGAGCTTTGGATGCAAAGCTGCGGTGCCTGACCCTGCGCCAAGGCAGAGCCTGGGCTCCATGGGTTACAGGCATGTCTGTGTGGACAGAACGATGATAGGTGAGCCGCTGGCTGCAGTCGAGGCAGCAGTCCCCATGGCCCTGTGTTTTCCTAGCTAATATTTAGTTGAGAGGCCTCCAAGGAAAACCCATGGGATGCTGGCGCTGGTGATTCAATAAGTGTCATTCTTCCCTCTGAGTCAGTGCACAACCATTTCCCTTAAATGGGGTTAATAAGTCCTCGATGGCTGGAGAGAACAGTCTTTTAGGCCAGACATAAAAAGCAGAAGTCCTGAACACTAGTGTGAAAAACATTTGTAACTACAGCAAAGTGAAGGGATTTTCCTAGCTCAATATAAACAAATGGGTTCACTTCTGCACATTTTGTTAAAGGAGTATCAGGCCCATTTTCCATTGAGAGCAAGCCAGCTTCAGAGAAAAACTATTCCTGGTTTGGGGTGAAAATGACTTTTTTATTATGTATGAACAAGGTGATATTTTTGTCTGGGTTTTGTCCCGCAGTGAGGGATGTGAGGTCAGGCAGTGAAGAGGAGCCATTGCTCCCGGTGCACTAAAGAAGCGATGGTGAGGGGGGAGGACCACCACAGCAGAGCTCTGTCCAGAGGGGTGCCTTAGGCTGGGGTTTGCCAGGTAGGTATTTGAAATGATGCCACCATAAATGCCACTGCTGCCTCTGGCTGCGCTGTGCTGAGCAGCAGTGCTGGGCCAGCGTGCCGAGATCCCCAGCAGCCAGGGACGTGCGCAGTCACACTCAGCTGTCTTGGGAGAGCTGTGTTTCACTGGCTGTAAGCAGAGCTAACATGCAGCCCTGGAGTTTCACTATTCTTAGGCATGCAGATTCTTCCTTCTGGAAAAAAGAAAAATAGTTATAAGGCAAGGCTTAGCAAAGAAAAAGTAAATTGGGATGTACCTAATTCAGAAAGTTATAGTGAAGAAGTCTTATAAAAACGGAGTTAAAGGCAGGTGCAAGACATGCTGCTCGGTGCTGGGCAGGACTAGTCATTTACATCAGCTCCACTACTCAGGTGATTCAGGTGAAATAGGTACCTTCATGGCACAGAACTACAAATCCAGAGAGGTGTGAGAGCTTCTGAAGGTGGTATGAGGTGCTGTGGGGAGGTGGGCTGTTGGCCACAAGCAGAGGAGGAAGTCTCCATTGAGGGGATTAATCACAGCAGCAGTCACTGCTTTCAGGAGGGAAGAGAGAAGGGTCCTCCCCACACCTGTCCAAACCAGGTAACTGCAGGAACTTATTGCCTTAACCTCAGTGCTCCTCACCCTTCCTCTCATGTTTCTGCTCTTGCTGTGTCCTAGGTGCAATTCCAGTATAAGCTCTTCAGAAACACTCACCATAGTTATATGTGGCTGGGGCTATGACTCGTGTTTAAGGACCCTAAATAGGCAATGATAAAGAAAATGGACACCTAATGTGCAGCTAGCAGAAGCCAGATATTGTCCCAATTCCATATGACTGATGGACATGGTTCTCCAACAGAAGGGATGCTGTGGAGTTGCTTAACCCTCTCTACACCACAGCACCGGTAATTCTCACTTGTAGTAATCTGCCATCAGCCTACACAAAAGCACGACAGTTACTCTCCACCAGAATTCATGTGGCATAGAAATAACAGCTCTGGAGAGATGCAAATTCTCCAGTGATGCTGTTCCAGTCAAAATTAGTGCAGGTGCCCAGTGCTCATGGAAATCCAGTACTTTGTTTTCTCCTTGTAGCCTGAAAAGCACCATTCCCTTCTTCTAACCTCACGTTTTACAGCAGCTTAGAAACTCTCACTGGCTTTTTTCAAAGTGTTTAAAGGCTGCTTTACTTCTGTTCTCTCTTCTTGCAAAATGAGCCTTGGACAGCCACACCGAAAAGTTTTAAAGGAATTGCTCTTCTCAGACAGGCTAAATTATTTGGTTACAGGCAGTCATTAGAAGTCATTGTTCATGACAATTTTTTTTCCTGTTGGCCTTTATTTAACTGCTATTTGATTTCACCCCTGCATGAACTCAAAGGAATTTTAAAGAGACTGGGAATAAAAGCTCACTTGCAAGAAGCCGATGTTTCTCTACAGGGAATACTTAGGCCAGGAAGCAATTCAAGGTTAAGACACCTAAATTTAAAGTGCTTTCTTGTGAAGTAGGTGACTGAAATCCCATTAGAGATGGAGCTTGAAGGGTGACTCAGCTTACTGTACACTTCCTGCAGCTATGCAGCAAATCACCCTGTAGCTTGCACAGACACCTAGGACGGGGCAGAGCAGATATTTTGGGTGCTTTGGCCACTTGCTGCTTTTGCTGTGGCTGGAGATGATAGCCTGTGCTGCACACTGAGCACAGACAAGGAGGGGGAACCTGCCCCCAGGAACCCACATCTCCACCCAGGTACCCTGGCTCCTGGGCCCTGCTGCCATAAAACTTCCTTCACCTTTCAGAGATGTTAACACGTTTGGCACCAGCTTTGGGAAAGTTCAGCATTTATCATCTGGCACTTTTACAAGCACTTTGCAGATAGTGCTGGTTAATGTTATTATTTATACACAGATAGCCATGATTTATTATTTTGAGATCTGAGCCTTTAATCATTTTGCGAAGAAAATGTGTCCTCTGACACATTTGGTTTCTCTCTCTTTCCTTTTTCGAGCAGTGACACAGCCAGCCTTTTGCTCTGCCCTTTATTAACATTTTACTGGAGCTGTGATGGGACTGTGTGTGTGGGATAGCACTTTTTTGATTTGCTTGCCACTTCCAAAGGGAAGCTCATTTCCTAGTTTAGCTGATGCTGTACAGAGTGGGGTTGTTGATCGTAGTGCAACAGGGAAGTTAAATTTAACCAGAACACTACAGCCCTTTGCATGTATTTCACAGACACCTAAATGCCTCTCTGTTCTCTCCCACTGCTGCCTGACAGGCACTGTCCCTCAGCTACAGCCTCATGATGCACACACAGGAACAGAGTTGCAATCCCCCATGGTTTTAGGAAAGGCAGCTTTTGCTGAAGGCATGAAGGCTTCACTGGGTAACGCAGATTGCTTCTGGACAGAGACGTACTAATGAGGACCTGCTGAGACCCTTCTGAGCCCGGTGTTTCTCTTCCAACAAAACTGTGAGAATGTGAATGCCTAATTTTCCTGTGAAGGATTAAATAACTACCCACATCCAAATATTTATACTAATGATCACATTTTCAGAATTTCCTGATTAAAACCATTTTTTCCCTAACTACGTGTTCACAATGCTCCGGGCTGCAATTGAAAGTAAAGCAGGGATTCAAATGAGAGAGATGGGGTGTTATGTAGACATTCTGCAAATAAATGTCTTGAAAGAGAGCTGTGCTGAGAGCCATTCCCTTATATTTTGCTGAACTCCCCCTTTCCCATCACACCATGACACAGTTCTGAGGAGAAGTAGCAGCTCTGGGCTGAGCCCAGTGAGACTGGCTCCACTTTGGAGCCACAGGCAAGGATGTTGGACAGGTGTCCCTACATCCATTGGCACTGGGCAAATGCTGTACAAGCTCTTTGTCTCAGCTTGGGTTCAAACTTATCCCTCTTTACCACCCCAAAGTGCAGCCCATGGCAGTCCCAGGGACAAGGATGCAGTCAACATTTCCTCAGATGGAGATTTTTAATATCAGTTGGCTGTCTGGACTCTGTTCATAAAATGTACTTTTAAGGTTCATCAGACCTAGAATTAAAGCTTGGTTTTATAGGAATGTTTGGTTGTTATACATTTAACTAAGCAGTAGCGGTTTCTTTGAGTAGATTTTCAAGCAAACACATGAAGCACCTCGATAGCCGAAGAAAAAATTGAAATTAAATGTGCCAGCAAGAAACATAAGCACAATGAAATTATCAAGGGAAAGAAAGGGCGTTTCTGGAGTATCCCTCTGACAGCAGCAAAATGCCCATAAATGTAATCAAAATTTAGAAGCCTGCTGTGTCCCAGATTGCACATGAAAATACTACCAAGAGGAACACATTTACAAGCAAGAGGAACATACAACAAGTGCTACAGAAGCTGTGTGTGTGTGTAGCTAAAAGAGTGACAGCTGGGTAAATAGCCATGATCCCTGCCATTTGGCTCCATGAAGACCTTCCTAAATAGCCAACAGCTCTGCTTTAACTAAAAGCAGCAAACAAGGTGTGTGCTGATGGTATTTGACTATAAGGGATTTTTATTTCATTCATGCCACAGATAAATTGCACACTGTATGCTAGTAAATACACCAACATGGTCACGACATTTCTATTTTGCAACAATGTAATCATGATTGTTAAACAGGAATTAATGGGATATTTTTCCTTTCAACACAATGCTGCCAGCGCTGATTTTATAACACACTTACTTCAGGTATTATTTCCTGTTTAGAGAAGGGGAAAAAATTGGACTGAATTTGGCTTGAAATCTGCGTTGGTCCTTGATTTGGAAAGATGGCTTTGAGAGACTCAGCAGAGATTACTAGCCTGATTCCATTAGTGACACTATACAAACACGTATCTCAATCCTGAACTGACATCCTCACAGTTATCACTAAAGCACTGACTGTCTCCCCTGGGGCCAGGCCTTCAACCTGGGGTGACACTGCTACCATGGTAATCACAGTGCTGCCTACCTACAATACTTTGCCATGTCCTCTATCACTTCTTTTCATCCTGAAAAATACTCAGTCGTGAAGCAGCCCCTCAAAACATCAGCCCAGCCAGATGTTTTGATTTATCTCTCAGTGCCCAAAACAGTGGCAACTTCCCAAAACATCTACTGATGCCTACAAGCACCTTTTATTTAGAAACAGAAATGAAACAAAAATTAATGGGTTAATTAATTATCCACAAAAACCATTATCAAAATTAAATGCAATAAATAGTCCACCAATTTCAGAAGGTTCAGTAGGGTAATGAGTCTTCGTCCTAACTCATGAAGAATAGGTGTGTAAATGTGCAGTGAGTTTGAGTGGGATAAACACCTCCCAAAAACGCAGCTCCGAAAGGGACACTTGCAGCATCCCTCCCACTGACAGGCAGGTGCCAAATCCTGGCTCCTCCTCTGAGACCTGGAACAGGAGACATGGGATGAAGGACAGGGAATGGGGACAGGGGGCAAAACAGGCTCTATTTCCATCATGCTTACAGCATATAACCACAAAGAAATCTCCCAGAGCAAACCTACCTTTTATTGACTACATACACTAGGGGTAGGATTAGAAAAATCGGTGAGAAAATTACTAAGATGGCAGATTTCCCTGATGGCAATGACAGCCCTAAGACAGCAAGGGAGCTGCTCTGACTGTGCAGCACATATTGAAATCCCAGCAAACTTCCCCAAACCATCAAGCACCCAGGCTCCGCTGCTGTTGGTTTCCTGTTGATGAAGAAGTTGTAGATCTCTCTTGCTGCCTGTAATAACTGTATCTTTTAAACACACAGAAAAGAGTCGCAACTCTTTTTTTAAAATCATCTAAGTTACAATGCTTACAATGCCACTACAACCTTTAACATAATTTATGTAACATCATCAAGAAGTCTGATGGAGAGATAGTGGACAGCTAGGAAAAGAAAAGGATAACAGGGTACAAATCATGTTCAAAACATATACTTGATATTTCTTCAATAACTTGAACCTGGAGCTAAAAATCATAAATGTGTCAGTATTATTTTCTGGTGACATCTCTAAATGGAAGATAAAGTATCTTTTATTACCATGTAAGTACAACCTTCTAAATTGCCACAATTCAATAACAAATTACATGAATATGTATAAATGTCAGGAAAAGCTGTTTCCTGAATAAATAATGTTTCACAACTCTTCATTTAGCTATGCCATGTTTTCCAATTTTTTTTTAATAAAACTAATTTCTAAACTCTATATTTAGACAATACCAGTTATACACTGCATTTCTACAGAGTTAATTATAAAACATAGATTTTAGTGTTTTGAAAAAATATATGCTTTTCTTTTAGATAGACCTGCAAGAAACTAGGCTCTTGTCCTGCTGGGGGACTTCAGCCACCCCAGCATCTGCTAGACGTGTAGCACAGTGAGCTGTAGGCAATCCAGAAGAATCCTGGAATGCATGGAGGATAACTCCTTGAGCCAGGTAATAGGCAACCCTACCAGAGTGGGTAAGGAGGGTCAAGGCAAAGCTGGAGCTGAACTTGGCAAGGGACACAACAAATAACAGGAAGGGTTTCCACCGTTGACCAGTTCTACGTGTTAACCAGAAAAGGAAGGTCAAAGAAAGTGTGCTGCCTCGACAAACATGGCTGGAAAACTGGCAATCGCAGATGAGGAAAAGGCTAAGGTACTCGATGACTTTTTGCCTCGGTGATCACTGTCAGCCTCCCTTCCCACACCTCTCAAGTTGGTGGAATGCAAGATGGGGACTGAAGGAGCATAGTCCTTCCCCCTGTAGAAGGTCAGGTTCATGACCTCATANGAAAAGGAAGGTCAAAGAAAGTGTGCTGCCTCGACAAACATGGCTGGAAAACTGGCAATCGCAGATGAGGAAAAGGCTAAGGTACTCGATGACTTTTTGCCTCGGTGATCACTGTCAGCCTCCCTTCCCACACCTCTCAAGTTGGTGGAATGCAAGATGGGGACTGAAGGAGCATAGTCCTTCCCCCTGTAGAAGGTCAGGTTCATGACCTCATAAGGAACCTGAACATACATAAGTCTATGGGACCTAATAAGATTCATCCCAGAGTCCCAAGGGAATAGGCTGATGTAATTGCCAAGGCACTTTTCAAGATATTCAAAAACTCATGCCAGTCAGATGAACCCCCTGGTGACTGGAGAAAGGGAAACATTGCACCCACATTTCAAAAGGTAGAAAGGAGGACCTTGGGAAATACCAACCTGTCAGCCTCACCCCTCTGCCTGGGAAGGTCATGGAACAGAGAGATCCTCCTAGAAGCTGCGCTAAGGCACACAAAAGACAAGGTGTAATGGGTTGAAATTGAATTGATTGACAAGCTTTTAAGCCAATGCGCTTTTGCGAATTTTGCATATTTAAACCCCGTGCAAGGGCGGGAAGTTCCTCTTGTTCCCGGTCTCCTGCTGGAGATGGGGGGGGCCTCCGAGCCTCTGCGGGGTCTCCAGGCCCGGCCCGGGCTCCTGCCTGCTCCCTCCCCACCCCTCTCCCTTCCCTCAGAGCTGCAGGAAGCTAAACTATCTATGGACTGCCCGATAGCTGAATTCATCTGGCTCAGCTTTTGAAACCAGAGGGGTCTCCCCTCCCCCTTCATGCAGCCCAGGGGGAGCCTCCTCTCCCCCTCCTGCAGCCCGCGCAGACCCAGCGGGACCAGCGGAGCCTCCTTTTCCAGCCTGCACAGCTCGCACCGAACTGAACATCAGCGCAGCCCGTGGGGAAAGACGTGAGGGAGAAGAACATGGAGGCTGCACGGTCAGGGAGAAAGAGAAAGTCAGTCACGTGGGACGACGCTGAGATGGCGGCGGGAGAAAAGGGTGTGTGCGTTCCGGCGCCAGTCTTAAAACCCCTTCTAGCAGCTGCAGAGGGCTGAACTCTTTAAATCATCTTAAAAGTATGGGGAGATGAAAATCCATGCCTGTGAGAAGTCATGTTGCAGCCTGTGAAGATGTAAGAGAATGCCTATGCCAGGCTATGTAGTTGTGAAGCAGCTTTTAGAAGTTTGTGAAGAAGCAGAGAAGCCTTTGTGTTTAAGCTGGAATAATTCATGTTTAAAAAGAGACTGGAAGCAGAGAACCTTTGTGTTTGGGCTGGAAGAATTCATCTTTAAAAGGGCTTGTAACCCCATGTGATGGCCCACGATTGCAGTATGAATATACTGTGGAATTTTAATGGGAGAGATATTTCACTTCAGTAGATAGTTTCCAGGCAGACTATTGAGTTGTGAAGGATGTCCACGGCATAGCAGAAGGGAACCCTTTTCCATAAGCATAAGAAAGAGACTTTTAAGGACTGCAACACTGACCAAAATTGTTACCCTTTGTGCGAGGTGGTAAAAGGAGGGGGGAGTGCTGGAGGGAGAAAAGGAAAGGGGGAAAGGGTTTTTGCTTGGGGAGTGCTGGAGGGAAGAGGGTTTTCCTTTAACTTCTTATTATTTCTTGTTACTTTTAACTCTGTTAGTAATAAACTTCTTTATATTCTTTAAAGTTTTAGGCCTGCTTTGCATTTCTTCTAATCCTTATCTCACAGAGTGAAATAGATGTGATCAAACCACCACACTAAATTGGTGTTTCCGCCCGGTTGGCGAACCAAACCCACTACACAAGGATATCATCTGTGACAACCAGCAGAGCTTCACCAAGCTCAGGCCAGCTCAGTGGCCTTCTACGATGGAGTGACTACATCAATGGACAAGGGAAGAGCTATGGGTTTCATCTGTCTGGACTTCTGTAAGGCCTTTGACACAGTTCCCCACCACATCCTTCTCACTAAATTAGAGAAAGATGGATTGGATGGGTGGATGGTTTGGTGGATAAGAAATTGATTGGACAGTCACATCCAGAGGGTTGTGATCAGTGGCTCAATGCCCAGATGGAAATCTGTGGCAGGTGGTGTCCCTCAGGGGTCTGTACTGAGACCAGTGTTATTTAATATCTTCATTAATGATGTAGACGAAGGTGTCAAGTGCACTCTCAGTCCATTCGTAGATGACACCAAGCTGAGTGGCGTGGTTGAAACACCTGAAGGATGGGATGCTATCCAGAGGGACCTGGACAAGCTTGAGCAGTGGGCCCATGTGAATCTCGTGAGGTTCAACAAGGCCAAGTGCAAGGTGCTGCACCTGGGTCAGGACAACCCTCAGTAACAATATAGGCTGGGGAATGAAGGGATTGAGAGCAGCTCCGCTGAGAAGGACTTTGGGGTGCTGGTGGATTAAAGCTGGACATGACTCAACAATGTGCACTTGTGATCCTAGTTCATTAGAGAACGGAAGTAGATTCAAAAGTCCTTCCACATACAAAAGAATTTAGTAAGGTGTAATATCCCTTAAATCATAAGGGTCACATGAAACATGGTGAGGTCATGCTTATGACCTCAGCACACCTCACAAAATAGGATTTTTCAGCAGCTCAATTTCCACTGTAGGGTAGGTAGGAGCTGGCAGTGCACAAGAAATGTGGGTGGCTGTGGAGAGGGTAAGGCCTGGAAAATGCTCTTGGTTTTTCAGCAGAACTATCTGGGCCTCATGACTCACTTAAGGACTATTTTATAGCTTGATGCTCTTCCACATTTCTTAAGTATATTCTATATTAAACATGAACTAAAATAGACAGAGAAGCAACTTACCATAGAAATGTTGAGGGCTGCAAGCTGAAAGTAGAAGAAAAGTATTATGTTCAACTATGCCAAATCCTGCCTACAGCTCTGGAGTTTACCTGAGGTCAAGCTAAAATGAGGCTTACAAACTATCACTAAGAAATAAAAAACCCTGCAGAAAAAAAGCCCTCCATATTGGGTTTTTGACATGTCCACATGGACCAGCTTCTCAGGTGTTATTTCAAGGCCTGGGAAGGGGCCAGAGCAATAGCCTCTCACAAATGGAACTGTGGGAAGGGTTTAGCTAAGCACCAGAAGCTCTGGGGAGAGAGATGAGAAGGCAGAGATAGGAACCTTGGGTGAGAAGGAGATATCAAAGGGTACAGGAATGTTTTGGGCAACCAAGAGCTGGAGAGGGTGGAGGTGCACTCAGAACTTTTCACCTGGGCTGGATGCATGGTGAGGGCACTCTGGACTGCCATGTAAGACTGAGATTAAATGAGAGTTAACAGTTCCTTGCTGTTGAACAGAACACAGCTGCCCTACAAAGCCAAAGCTTCATTCAACTGTGCATCAAAAGGTGGGATTAATGCTTCTTATAGCTAAAATCAGTGCCCTTGCTTTCCTGTTAGTTTTCCTTGTTCATTTTCACACATCTTAGGAAAAGCAAAACAGCATCCAGAAATGAGATTGAGGACAGACGGTGAAGAACTAGCTCTTTAAACTTGTTTTATATCTTGTTGCATTTTTACAAATTCATTGAGCATTTCTTTGCCACACTGATCAATGTGTTACAGCAAAGTCCTTATTGGTTATAAAAATCATTCCCACCAATGTGACAATGACACAATAACCAAAACAACAAGATATGTAATACAGTTAGTCTTGAGTCTCACAACTAATTAAAAATAATTAGTGAGGCACTACAGATATTCTGAATTGAAAAAAAATTTTGTTATTCTTGCCATCGAGTTCAGAGGCTCCCAGAAACTGATAAAGGGAATAAAGTACAACTGATCAGCTCTCTCCTCCAGAAATTAGTCCAAAGTGTCCTCAAACAGAACCAAAAAGGTCTTGAGCTGTCAAATGCCCTGGGAGGGAAAGAAGCCCGACCTGCCTGAGAGCAGCTTGTATCTTCTTCAGTCCATTTGTTGCAGCTCCATGTGATTTGTTCTCTGGGTACTCATAAGCTGCTCATTTTACAGAGTTTTATTGAAATATGAGTCTGCAGCTCCTTCAGGGAACCCATTGTTTTGCTGTTTCTGAAGCTCTGTCAGGAATAAAATCTGTCCACTCGTCCTGTCACTCCAGACTGCATGTCTGTGTTATGTCTGACACAATGGCAATAAAGTAGTGCAGCAGAGTTGTGGGGTCCAAGTTAAGGCTTTAGAAGGGGTGTGTGTCATTTCAGGGGGAGTGAGAGGGGCTCTTGTATTTCCCAGAAGATAACTGAGTTTTATGGGGAAAGAGAGCAACTCGTTCATGCATTTGAAAGCCCTTAGGAAGGATTAATGACATCTGGTTGATGTCTGTGCAAATAAAGACACACTTCATGTTGCTGCTGCTATCCCGGGAAATGAAGGAAAGGTGAGTTTTTGCTTATGTCCAAAAAAAACTAAATGGGAATTTAATCTACAGGTACTTCTCTCAGAAGTGATCAAAAAAGTAATTGAATTAAGCAGACAAACTGCAGTGGCAAACCCCAAGCCCAAACGTGTCTTGATCAAAAAGCAAGTGCTGATAATGCATGAGCTGCGATAAAACTGATTAGGCTGCTGACTGGGAGGAAATTGGTCTTTTTGTTGTTGTTGTTATATTGACCAGATCCTCTAAGTCTATTAATTCCTTAGACCTGTGCTTGGGTAACACTTAGAGCACTGCAGAACCTATTCTTTGAGAAATAACCTCAGTAAAGCCACACACGCAACACGCAGAGATAAATGAGACAGGAATGAAAACCATACAAGTTGGCTTTCTTCTATCAGAAGTGAGGCAAAAATAATTAACTAGCTTTCAGAGGGAAACTTCAGCAGAAAGCCCAAGGGAGTGGGTAGGAGAAGAGGTGCTGCAGTGTAGTGCTACCTATTTCAGCTAACTGAAAATCCATTTCAGCAAGTTTGCTCTGGTTTTCATTCAGAAATGATTTAGCTTTGATTCTTTGCTTTCCTTTCCTGATATATCCTAACCACCACCAAAAATGAGTTGTGATCAGTGCAATCTCCACATAGAAGTTTGGCAGAACATGTGACACCCTGGAGACCATCACCAGGTTGAAGTAATTGTCATCCCACTCCTGCCTGTCTGTGATTCTTGCAGGAGTCCTGCAAACAATATCCAAACTACACAAACATCATGTCACTTTGCCTTCCTGTTTACATGAAAGTATACATTTGTACAGATAAACTTAGACCAGCTGATTACTGTGGAACTGACCACCAGCCAGAGGGAGGGAACAGCTGGAGGATAATAATTTTAGCTTCAGCTGCTTTTGCTGGGAATAGGAAGAGGCTTTAATGCACTCTCCCAAAAGGCAGAGGACAGAAAACAGTGTTTGTTTTTTTAACAGGCATCAGATTCCTAAGCAGCATGCACCACAAGTAACTCTGCAAGACCATGGGTGAATGAAGATCTGAGCAGAAGTGACTGGATGCTAAAGGGCAGAGTGAGGGTCTGCAATATACAACAGGAGACTACAGAAATGGGGGAGAACTCCTCGGTGCATGCCAGCCACAGGCCAGGTAGTGTATCCCCTAGTCCCTTCTTCCCACTAAAATTTCAGAGGAGCAGTTGCAAAGACAATGTGTTTTCTTTGCCATCAGAGTGAAGTATTTTCAAAAGTTACGCAGGAATACAGGAAAAAAGGTGTCATTGGCTTTCAGCAGAGTTTCCTCCATGCTTTTGAAATCCCAACCTGCTTGCCTCACGTACTCACATGACCTTCATGGCTGCAGCATCCAAGCACCTCACCATCCTTCAGACATTAATCTTCCCAGCATTCTGCCAAGCAGCCTGGCTGTACCAGCTCTGCTTTACAGCAAGTGAAAAATGGCAGTACAGAAACCAAGGGCTAGAGACGCAAAAAGACTCAGGCATTCTGCTGCCCAGCATGATGAAATGTGCACCGGGGAAGGTTTAGGCTGGACATTAGGAACAATTTCTTTACATAAGGGTGATAAGATACTGAAATAGGCTGCCCAAGGAGGTGGTGGAATGACCATCCCTGGAGGTGTTTTAGGAAAGTCTGGACATGGGTCTCAGTGCCATGGTCTAGTTGACAAGGTGATGTTTGGTCACAGGTTGGACTTGATCTCAGAGGTCTTTTCCAACCTAATTTGTTCTGTGATTCTGTGAAATGTAACATAGATCCAGCAGCACAAACAGCCTAGTGCTTTTACAGTACATGGAGAGGCTCAGGGATGTACAAGCAACTCCCCTTCCAGTGTCCCACATGGACTGCACTACATGGGCAGCAGGAGGCACATCACTGCACCAGGAGGGCTCAAGGGCATCTGAGGGATGTGAAGGCTCATCCCCAACATCACATAAACATTTCCATACACATAGTAAGGTCCTTCTGAACCCTTCCCAACTCCTTGACACTTTCTTTAGTTAGAAAGCTCCTGCCAGATGCCGTTTCTTAGGTAAGCAGACAATTTCTCATTTCTGACCTAATTTCCTTCATCATCATTTCTTTTTTCTCCTATTAACACTGCCATATAACCATAGTTATTTTCTCTCACTGTGATTTCAATACATGATTTTTTCATGAAGGTCCTGTTTTCTTTGTATCATTAAGCCAAACAAGTCACTCTCAGTCTCCACGTGGAAGATAGACATCCCATTGCCTTGATCACCCTTAGAGCCTTTCACCACATCTGTTTCAGTTTATCTTTTATTAAAACACAGCTGATCAGAGCTGGAACCAGTTTTCTCAACAAAATCATGCACAAAGCCTTGCACAGCAGTGCTAATCCTTTCCATCTCTACAGGGAAGATGATGTCTCTCTCATCCTAAAACCTGAGTAGGTCTTTTTAGCTCACCTTTTGTCTGCAGCTGTAGCACTCCTGCAGCTGGGCTCAGTTGCTGTGACTGCTTGAGAAGCACAAGATTATGGCCTGCCTCACACATCCCTGCTTGTTGCATGATTAGCAGCTCTGGGATCAACACACTTAACTTCATTCCTGCTTCATACTTAACTCTGGGCTTTACCCACTGGGGTCTTTGGTGAAAAGTGTCCATGGGACCATGGGAAGAAAAAGGAAAGCCACCCCTTCTCTTTTGGCTATTTTGCCTATCAACAGGAGCCCAAAACAGTGAAAAGGCTCAAACCTGACTCCCCCAAGTCTGAGGCTTTCACTTGCAGGTGCCAGCGTCTCTGTATATTTTGGGCAGGTTTCACTGAAGACAAGACAGCCAAGACAGTCAGTCCCGCTTGCTTTTGTTTTTTTCCTTAGCCAGTGTTATCAGAGCCTTCTGACTCATTAGCAAATAGCACAGGACAGTCTTGTGCTTCTGAAGTTCATATGGCCTGGCACTCAGAGCAATTTCTAGAGCATAGAGGCAATTAATCCAAGGAATACAAATGCAATAAGAAACAGTTCCCTGGAGCTCCCCACCCCTGCTGCATCCACCTGGCTGGGCAATTAGTCTTTTTTTTTCATAATACAATTTTCTATGGCAGCCCATAATCCAATTTTAAATACCTGTCATAACCTTCTGGAATATGTACTCAAGCACTTCATGAAGCTTTAAAAATAAAACTAAGAAAAGGGCTGTATAGCAACAGGAATACCAAAGCTGCTGTGGTGTCTGGTGGCAGCTGTCCTGTGCTTCTGGGGTTAAAAGAAAACAAACAAACCCAGAAGAGCACAAAGTAAAAAGTAATGAACATACCGAGGTATCCTTTGATAGAGGTATCAAGCAAGCGTGCTGTAATTGTTCAGCTTAGTACTTCATGTAAGAAACTTCTAACACTGAGAAGTGTCTTTGATCTGAACAAGGGAACAAGTGTCTTTGATACAGAAAAAAATAAGGGTGCTTAGAGAGATACGTATCCTGTGCCTCTTGTATTATATTATATTATAATTATAGAAATGTAACCAAAATGGAGTTCTTTGGTGAGCTACAGGCATCTTTGATGGGATTTGCACAAGGAAGTGACTGGACAGACTCTAGGAAGGTGTGGGCCAGCAGCTTACTGCACTTGTGAAGAGATGTATTGTGGTCTCCAAACTGCCATCAGCATTTTGGAAATAAGATGTCTACCTCTAAACAGAGGTGATTATGCAGAAAACAAATTTAGAACTTATTTTGAAGTCAGTCCAAGTTTCTTGTCATAGCATTTTTTGCCCACATTCCTAGTATTGCTTTGGAATGACAATTGAAAAGGAAACTACCTCATCTGGTGAGCAGCCACGCTTCGCGTCAGATGAACTGCTTGAAATGGTCTGTGAGGGAACCATGTGCCTTATATTTTTGGGACTGCAGTAAACAAGAACATCTCATTACTGACTCCATCAAAGTTTCATTTAGGAAAAAAACAGATTCAATCTCTTTCTCTAGGTAAAAGAAGTTTTGGCAAGGCTTTTTGTTCTGTCTCCTGGGTGAAATCCTGAGTTTCTCAACTAGAGCTGTAGAAACGGAACCCAGATTGATCACCAGCACAACTTTTTCCACTGGTCTTCCCAAGTGGACTGCAGGCTTACCATGGTTGTTGCTGTTATTAGAAATTTCAATCACAAGATGTGATATGCCACTACTTACACAAACAGGAGGAAAAAACTAGCACATCAGGGACCTTCTCCTGCAAGTCAATGAGCATCAAGAGCAATGGAAAACATCAGATCCATCAGTCATGCTGGTGTCCCAATCCACAAGCACCACAAGGCTATTAGTGACTGAGAAATACTCAGTGTCACATACTTGAATTACTGTGTCATGGTGGCCTTCAGTAACACCCTGTAAAAGGTCCTCAGAAACTTTTCCCCAAACTCTCAGGAATGTGACAGAAAAAGTTTGTCTTCAGCCAGGCTCCAAGCAAACACAGCACATCGTAAAAAACCACAGTCCATAACTTGCTGCATCCCATTTGGTTACAGATGGAGATGCAGCCATGTGCACACATCTGGCCATGAGTGCGTGACAGCTGTCACCTCTCCAGCTATTGCTCTGGGACATTAAGTTCTGCATGCAGTAGTCAGTGGCTTCATGGGAAAGGAAAGTAGCTGGAGCTGAAAGCAGTGGGATCTAGCAAAAACAGTCAGGTTTTGCAACACTCATCACCACCTCCAGTGTCCCACCATAAGTGTAGTAAATAGATGACATGAAAGCAAGGTTCCCACGTACACTTAAAATTGATGGCCACCAGATTCACGGAAGCACTGATGCAAGTGGTATGAATTAAACTCACAAGTGTTACTCATTTTTCTAGGTGTAAAAACCCCTATTTTTTAATTCAAATATGGAAGGAATCAGCAATACAGTACATGCAAAATAAAGTAGTGGTTCATTCCCAGACCCAGCAGGCCATAACTCTGCCTGCCCAGTTCTTGTTTCTATCTGGTTTTGGTCTCCATGACTCATAAACCCAGCCGATGATTTCTCCAAAACCACAGATGTTGGTCCTTTCATCTACTTCTTCCCAGCTGATTTTCAATTCATTTAGGTCTTTGCTAATGTTTTGTTGACACAATGCTCTTGGTCATCCCTGATGTGTCTTCCCAAACATTTTCTGGACCCCTGTTGGCCACAGGGCCCTGCCAGCTTTCCACTTCAGTATCTTCCTGATCTAATGAGCTTTCCTACCATAGCTTACTGGCTGTGGTCCAGCTCTCTCAGACATTTCCAGACCCATAACCCAGCATGTTCTCTCAACTCTTATTCCCTGTCAGCCCCATGAGAATATGTGAATGACTTTAACTCTTACCACCCATACTTGTTTTTCACCAGGAAGAACGATATGTCACTGCTTTACTGTTTTACCTGTTGAAGGGTTTTTGCCAGTTTCTCTCCTTGATCTTTCCTCTGGAGTTTCCATCGTTGCAACACCAGTACAGGCTCACCAAGGAAACAAAATTCCTCAGCACTACCAGCCTTTACTATCTCCTGTTGAGCAGCACCTGCTGTTTTTCTCCAGTGAAAAGCAAACAAGAATTATCCAGGCCTTCCTGCCATGTCAGATGCTGCTTGGCACTTCTGCCTGCATGCCAGGAGTAGGTGCTGCAAGGTGTCTACTTACGTACATCCCCAGGGCTCCTGCCAAAAGCAGGCACCACCCCAGTGCTGCTGTTCAGGCATTCCTTTCACCCACACAAAAAAGAAGAGGTGATCACTATCACCTTTGTCCGATTCCTGACATTACCTTAAAACAGCTGGCTGGTTTTGGGATGGTGTTTTGCGCCATGTTCACAGTTGATGTAGAGTTGCAGTTTTGCTTTTCCTGTTTCTTCTAACATCTCCCAGGTGCTATGATCTTCCCTGGGCTCTCTGCAAACCACTGCTACTGTGAGGAGACCATTGACAAGGCTTTATGGCTCATGGTTGGCCCAGGCTCTCCAGTGTAATTTTTTGAGTCTCTGTCACCATCCATGTTTAGGTCATACACAGCCTCCCATCTCTGAAGCCTCCTCATCTACCCCCATCGGCAGCCACTGTCCCTTCCTATAGAGCCAAGCTTTTCTTGCTGGTTGAACATCAAACTGCAATTAATCATAAAATGCTTTGGTTTGGAAGGAATCTTGAAGATCACCTAGTACTAATTTCCCTGCCACAGCCAATGACACCTTCACCTACAGCAGGTTGCTCAGGGCCCCAGCCAGCCTGGCCTTGAACACTTCCAGGGATGGGGCATCTACCACCTCCCTGGGCAACCTGTTCTAGTGCTTCACCACCTTCACAATAAAGAATTTCTTCCCAATATCTAATCTAAACTCAGCCTTTCTAAGTTTAAAGCCATTCCCCCTTGTCTTATCGCTACATGCCCTTGAAAAAAGTCCCTCTCCAGCTCTCTTGTAGGCCCCCCTTTAGGTACAGGAAGGCTGCTATCAGGCCTCCCCAGAGCCTTCTCTTCTGCAGGCTGAACAATCCCAGATCTCTCAGACTGTTTTCATAGGAGGGGTGCTCCAGTCCTGTGAGCATCTTTATGGCCCTTCTCTGGACTCATTCCAACGAGTCCATATCCTTCTCATGTTGAGACCCCAGAGCTGGATGCAGCAGTCCGGGTGGGGCCTCACCAGAGAGGAGCAGAGGGGCAGAGTCACCTCCCTCATCCTGATGGCCACATTGTTTTTGATGCAGCCCAGGATACAGCTGGCATTTAGAGCTGCAAGTGCACGTTGCTGGCTCATGTTGAGCTTCAGTGTGCTCAGGTGGCCAAGAAGGCCAATGGCATCCAGCCCTGTATCAGCAATGGCCAGCAGGACCAGGGCAGTGATTGTCCTCCTCTACTCAGCAATGGTGAGGCCACACCTCAAATCCTGTGTTTAGTTTTGGGCCCCTCACTACAAGAAAGACATTGAGGTGCTGGAGTGCATCCTAGAGGAGGGCAATGGAGTTGGGGAAGGGTCTGCTACACGTCTTGTAAGGAATGGCTGAGGGAGCTGGGGGTGTTTAGTCTGGAGAAAAAGAGGCTCAGGGGAGACCTTCTCACTCTCTACAATTCCCTGAAAGGAGGCTGTAGCCAGGTGAGGGTCAGTCTCCACTCCCAAGTAACAAGCAACAGGACAAGAGGAAATAGCCTCAAGTTGTGCCAGGGGACATTTAAGTTGGATATTAGGAAAAATTTATTCACCAAAAGGGTGGCCAGACATTGGAACAAGTTTCCCAGGGAAGCGGTGGAATCACCATCACTAAAAGTGTTCAAAAAATGTGTGGATGTTGCACCTGGATACATGGTTTAGTGCTAGCATGTTGGTGTTGGGCTAATGGTTGGACTCGATGATCGTAGAGGTCTTTCCCAACATTAGCAGTTCTATGATTTTTGTCAAGCAACACCCCCAAGTCCTTTTTCTCAGAGCTCTTCTCGATCCAAACTTGTATTTGTGGCCTTACACATGTGCAGGACCTTGCACGTGGTCTTGTTGGAGTTCACGAGGTTGACATGGGCCCACCTTTCAGGCCTGTCAAGGTCCCTCTGGATGACATCCCTTCCCTCCAGCAAGTGGACATCACCACAGAGCTTGCTGTTGTTGGCAAACTTGCCGAGGCTGCACGCAATCCTAGCATCCACACTGCCAACAGAGATGTTAAACAGTGCTGATCCCAATACTGATTCCTCAAGAACACCATTCATTGTAGGTGTCCACAAATTAAGCAGGTAACCAAGGCATTCCCAGTTGTTATCACTGCAGTTAGCACATGTGCCTCCGGCCTGGCCAAGCCACGGCCTCTCCACTGCAGCAGATACCCCTCTGGGACCAACCATGGTGCTGTTAACTCACACCACACTCCCATATTCATGATTTTGCCCAAAGGAGGTCTGAAGAGAAAAACTGGTGTGTTTTGTACAGTACAGCTCACCCCAGCAAACACTTTCCAGTACGCCTGGAAAACCAGTTTTATCTTTCATTTATTGGTTTTCTCAGTTTGTATCAAAACACAAAGTGGGATCGTGGGAGAACACAGTGAAAAACAATGCTTCAAAAAATTTCACCATGAAAAGGTTGCTACATGTTTCTGGCACAGGGGTCTGAATTAGAAAACTTCAAATATGTAAACACACCCAAAATGCTACAAAATATCAGGCCAATCATATCTGCCACATGACTGACTTTATTATAACTGGAAGCCATACAGGTACTGAACACGGATTTTTTTAATACTTTCAGATATTTTGTGAGCTTCAGAAGGGAATTCTTGGCATAAATACTGCTTGAAAAAGGGCTTTTCAGCAAATGTATTAACTTTACAGGATATGCCAAAATTAAAAATCCATCTATCCATGGATTTCCTGTATCTTTTGGCATGTTCATACAATAGAAGAAATTTTGGGGGGTTCAATTATGATTATTATTTTGAAAGTTCAGTAATGCACTCAGGACTTTAATCCTGGTAGCTGAATTGTGCAGTCAAACCACTGACCTGTGTACTACTTGGAAAATAGAAAACTTACAAAGGGCTTGACAAAGGTTATTTCTCTCTGCAAAGCCACGGAGGTGCCAGTAGGTTTGGGTCCAGGTGCCAGCCTACGGCTTTCCCTTGAGGACATGGAACACAAGGAACCAGCTCTGATTTTCACCCTGGAACCCTTCCTGCTCCAGGAATGGCAGCCGGGGCAGGGGCAGGCTGAGGGTCTCTTGAGGCTGAGTGATGAGCAAGCTCCCCTGGGTTGAGCATCCTCATCCCATCCCCTCTCATCCCATCCCCACCACTCCTTCCAGAGCTGACAAGCTGCAAACCCCCCTGGCTGGACTGGTGGCACTGGTTTCCTCTGCTGTGTGAGAGGCGATGCCCGAAGTTTCATTTCTCAGCAGGCCCCGCTCAGTTCAATGGTAATAACATGTTTGCTGCAGGATGTAAAAATAGAAATGTATGGATGTGGTAATCCCTCCCTGAAAGCCTGGCCAGTGTTGCTTAGGGAATGGCTAAACAGGCAAGCTAACATCCATCACACTTTCTTGCATGTTTTTCATCATCCCTAGCTGTACCTGTGCTGCAGATTGGGTGGCCAAGTCTGAGAGGTGGGGTTGAGAAAAAAATAAATCAAGGACTTTGTTTAAACAGGTTTTTCTGTTAAAGAAATTGTTGCAGTTCAGAAATCTTACATCTCCACGGAAGCATTTTTGACTACCTTTGCTACAAGCCCTGCCTTAAGCCTCTGAAGCTAAAACCAGATCTTAGCAAACTAAAGCATAATCCCTCTTTTTCAGTACATTTACCTGGGTGAATTTCTGGCATATAGCACAATGGCAGAAAATCAGCACTTTTCACTCAGGTGTTTTTTGTTGGTCTTTTTTCACATAAGTAAAAGGAAGAGAATGAAAAAAAAAAAAACATTTAGACAAGAAAAAGATGGGGGAAAAAAGGGGAGGGATTGTTGTGTTCAGGTATATACAACAGAAATTTAGCAATTCTCCTTCTTTTAATTAGGGATCTGTTCATCAAGTCCACTTTAGAGAACTGCTTTAGTACACTGCTGGCCAGAGTTTTAGATGTTCTCCACATGAAACACCAGAGATGCCTCTTGGTCATTTTTTCCTTTCCAACAATGAAGTCAAGGAAAACAACAATAGGCAAGGATAGGGGAAGCAAAAGAATTAAGCTGAACTTTGGTAATATATGCAGATTCCATCCCAGCAAAAAATATAGTCAGTCTAACAGCATATACCATGCTGAGTATATTTAATATAGGCATAGAGCAGTATAGAATGTCTATTGACAATACTCAGTAAACTTCAACTAGAAAAGCAAGTGATGAGGTAGTTTTTAAGGTGATGATGCTGACAGTGCTGAGGGAGAAGCTCCTCAGCTGTTCCCTGGTGTTCCTTTGCTTTCCCCTGAGAGGACTGCTGGCTGAGGGAGTAGGTAAGGATCTCATCTTGCTCGCTGCATGTGTCACAACATTCCAATGGAATTGCACCCATAACAGCACATAATCCAGGGACTGCAGTTTGGGCCGGACAATAGCCTTTTGTTCCCAGGTCTGTGGCAGAGCAGAGCTGCTCCTGCTCCTGGCACCACGGCATGGTGTTGCCTGCCTGCTCAGTGCAAGGCCCTACCTGTTAGCCACACAAACAAGAGATGCTGCAGGCACAGGCACAGCTGTGTCACTGTTCATGAAAGACATTCCTGGTGTGACAGCAACGCTCTGGGCAAGCTGACAGCACTCCAGTCACAGCCTTTCCAATCCCTGAGCACACCACCACCACCTTTGTGCAGGTTTGCATCCTTTCATGGCCTGGAAGCTCTTCCCAGGTGTGGGACAGAGCTGGGGCTCCTGTACTCTTGTGGCATTTTCACTGGCCTGTTTCTTTCCATGTGGGCTTGCAACCCAAAAAGCCAATTGTATCCTGGGGTGCATCCAAAGCACCGTGACCAACAGGTTGAGGGAGGTGATTCCGCCCCTCTGCTCTGCTCTTGTGAGACCCCACTTGGAGCACTGCATCCAGCTCTGGGGTCCCCAGCACAGGAAGCAAATGGACCCTTTGGAGTCAGTCCAGAGAAGGGCCACAAAGATGATGAAAGGGCTGGAGAACATCTGTGAAAACAGGCTGAGGGAGTTGGGGTTGCTCAGCCTGAAGATAAGACTCCAGGGAGACCTCATGGCAGCCTTCTATGACCTAAAGCAGGCAACAAGAAAGCTGGAGAGGGACTTTTTACAAGGGCATGTAGTGATAGGACAAGGGGGAATGGCTTTAAACTGAAAGAAGGAAAATTTAGATTAGATAATAGGAAGAAATTCTCTACCCTGAGGGTGGTGAGGCAATGGAACAGGTTGCCAGAGAGGTGGTAGATGCCCCAGTCCTGGAAGTGTTCAAGGCCAGGTTGGATGGGGCCCTAAACAACCTGACCTAGCTGATGGTGT
Source organism: Eulacestoma nigropectus (assembly GCA_013397775.1). NCBI lineage: Eukaryota > Metazoa > Chordata > Aves > Passeriformes > Eulacestoma > Eulacestoma nigropectus. The sequence continues at coordinate 641,290 of VZTE01005462.1, read as the reverse complement.
CCCTGCCCATGGCAGGCGGATTGGACTACTGACCTTTAGAGGTCCCTTCCCAAACAATTCTCTGAGTCTATGATTCATGCTTAACCTCCCAGCCCTGTGAGGTCCTGCATCAAACCCCAACAGTTTTCAGGTCTAGGAGAAACCAGACCTGGTCCCATGGTCCATATGTCCACCTCACAGCCATCATCACTGGGGTCTCAGTAGTTTGAAGTTAACAGGACAAAAAGGTTTCCAAGACTGTCTCCTCCTGTTTATATTGCCTGAAACAAATGTTCTTCTCCAGACATCCCCAGATCTCAGCAGCCAAAAGGCAGAGCTGTGTTTACCCTGGGACTAAGAGGAGCAAAACAAGGAGGAAAACAGAGCACTCTTGCAGACAGGAGTCCAGAGGGAAGACATGGGGAAGGGGTGAGCCACAGCTTGCTCAGGGACCCGCCTGCAGCCGCTGCGCTGTGAATGCCTCTCTGCCTGCTGCTGGCTCCAACGGCTCTCAGACGGGCAACAGAGGAACCGTGACTGGCACTCTGGAGTAGGATAATTATAATCTGGGCTCTGCAAGTGTGGGTTAGCGCTCACTGAAATAAACTGCTCGAATCTATGATGAATATCAACATTGTAGGCACAAGGGGCAAGGCAGTAAATTGTAGTAGGATGAAATACCTACATTTAATTATGTGAAATTATATAGAATTTGAGAGTTTTTCTGATGCATGCTATTTAAAGCTACGCCTAAGTGCACTTCCTTGTCTGAATAGAGCAGCTTTTGTTGCAAGATGTGGGCTTACTTTGTAGTTTACAATTTATAGTCTTCACCACATTTTGTCACTTTCTTATTTCTTAACTGAGATGTTTCTGAACATCTCATTTCAAATAATGGAACACAGCTCAAGTGCTGCACTATATAAAGCCTCTTAAAAACGCATAAGCAGTGTTCTTTTGATTTTTTTCCTCCAAGATACTCATACTTGAGTATGCTCTTCACCAAAGTGTGTATGTAACACATGCACGCACAGAGAGTAGGCATTGCTCCGCCCGCCTAAAATCCATGCACTTGTGCACCAGGGGGATGGGGCCAACCCCACTCATTTTCATTGCAAATAATTTTTGATCAAACCAGTCAGGAGCATTTAAATAGCCCCAGACCAGCCCAACTGAGCTCACTCTTAGTCTCTGTGGTTGAGCCCTGCTTTGAGACACTGCCTCAGCAGCTCTGTGCCACACTCCCATCATGGTGGCGCTCGCAAATTACAAAGCAAGGAGCATCCATCTCGAGGGAGAGGGACACCTAATCGTTTCCAGTGTGGGCAGAGGAAACAACCAGCTGGGGAAGCTGAAAGGGTTGCCACCCACACAGTTCAGTGGCCCTGGAAATAAAAGAGGGTTTATGTGCAAATAAGAGCCTGGAATATTCCTGCCTGACAGGCTTGGCATGCAGGATTGTGCAGAGAGTGAGTTTACAGCCGCAGGCCAGTAAGGGTTGCACAGCATGTCAACAGAGAGACTGAAATTTTGTTCAGCCTCAGTGAGCACAACATCTAGCTGGTGGTGGTGACCCAGACCTGAACCACTTATTCACATGCAAAGACACATGGGAACATTTCTGATCCGGTGTTCCTGCCAGTACACGGCCCTCAGCACCCTCCCTGAGCTGCAGGGTTGTCCTGAGGGATGGTCAGTCCTGCACAAGCCCTGTCGCTGCTGCATGGGCTGGTAGGGTCAGGGCCTGGTGATGAGGCAGCAAGCACTGATGTTCTCCAGGTGTACAGGACACAGGACAGTATTGTCATGGCTTTATTTCTCAGTGTTGTGGTTTAAATCAACTAAGAACCACACAGCCACTCACTCACTCACTCCTCCCCTTCACCTGCCCAGTGCGGAGGAGAATAGGGAAGAAAAAAAAGTAAAGCTTGTAGGTTGAGGTAAGAAGAGCTTAATAATTGAAACAATAATAATAATAATCATATATTAATAA
>VZTE01005462.1:515981-639291 GCA_013397775.1 Eulacestoma nigropectus | reverse complement strand
TCATATATTAATAATAATAATGTAATAATAATAACAATAATATTCCAATAACAGCATTGGAAAGGAGAGAAAGAGATAAAACCCAAGAGGAACAAGTGAGGCACAACACACTTGGTCACCAGCTGCCAACTGATGACCAGTCCATCCCCAAGCAGCAATCCTCCCGGCCAACTGCCCCCAGTTTATATACTGGGCATGGCATTCTATGGTATGGAATATCCCTTTGGCCAGTTTGGGTCAGCTGTCCTGGCCCTGCTCCCCACCAGCTTCTCGTTTGTCTCCTCACTGGCAGCGCATGACAAATTGTAAAGTCCTTGAATTAAGGTAAGCACTACTGAGCAAAACCCAAAACATCAGGGTGTTACCAACATTATTTTCGTACTAAATTCAAAACACAGCACTGTACCAGCTACTACATAGAGAAAATTAACTCCATTCCAGCCAAAACCAGGACACTCACATACAGCATCAGATCTCTATGTTCCCTGGCAGTGAAGGGGAGTGTCCACAGAAATAACTCACCTCATTGCAAGGGACTGCAGCGACACTTACCTAACAGATTTTTTCAGCAGAGCATCAGAATTAATGAAAGGATTAAAGAGCTCCATAAATAATAAAAGAACAAATCTCACTTGAATTTAACTATTTCCCCTGGTTGAAAAACAAGCAAATAAATCCAAAGAACCTGCTTAGAAGATGGCCTCATATTTAATACTTAGTTGAAGGATCTTAAGATTTCATCTACGGATACAGACATATGTTACCAGCACAGTAGAAGAAAATGACTGTAACCTAAGGATTGCTTGTCCTTAAAAATAAAATTAATCAAATTAATTTGGAAAGATACTTTAAATTTCAATCTCATGGAGCCGAATTCATTCAAGAGCAGTGTCGCGTTCCACTGCGGGGAACTGCGAGGAGGTCTTTTAAAAATGGATGGTTGGGAACAAAGTGAAGCCAACCGAGGCAGACTTTGTATCTGCAAACTGTTTATTGATAACAAAAAAGAGAAGGGAAAGGAGTTGCCTGAGCAAAAGAGCGCTAGAAGAGACAGAAAAGAAGAAAGGAAAATGGGAAAGGACTGGGGGAGAGGAGAGAGAGGGGACGGAGAGAAAAAGAGGGCGTTACCACCAGAGAGTCAGGGCAGTGCTGTCGGTGTCTGGGCGGCGGGGGGTGTGCACGCTGCCTGCTTGTGGATGCGCTGGATCTTAGCGAGCCTGCGCGGCTCCAGCAGGGGCGCGGCTCTCGGAGCGACAGCAGCAGATACACGGTGAGTGGGCGCTCAGATGGGAGGACCAGGACCCTGGACAGGGTCGCAGCGACCGGCTGGATCGGGGTGGCAGGGCAGGCAGTGACGGCTGGATCGGCGCTGCAGGGCTGGATGCACACGGTCCGGGCAAGGACGTGGGGCGAAGTGGCAAGGCGGCGGTCAGGGGCACAGGAAGGCAGTAGAGGTGTGAGGGCGAACTGGCGAGGGCAGGAGAGCCAGAAGGCAGGCAGGCTGGGGCCAGGGCAAAGGAGGGGGGCGAGCGGGCCAGCAAACGAACAGTAACGAGCCCCAGCCAGCAGCGAGCCCTGACGCAGTTGGTTTTTATACCGCCCTGGCCCCTTCCAAAGTCCGCCTGCTAACGGGGGACCATTGGCCCAGTCCAACCTTTCTGTGCTGTCCATTGGTGGAGAGCTCTTGGCGGCCTGATTGGAGAAGCCTCTCCACGGTGTCTCCTACTGCCAGCCTCGTGTGGGGTGTTGCCAGCTGAAGTCCCCCCAGAGACAAGGCTTCCCCGACTCCTGGCTGCCTCCTGCAAGTGGCAGGTGTGCGCTCCCTGCCCCCACATGCCTCTGACAACCAGAGTTGAGGCAAACTAAAATGGCTGAATCTAAACTGAATTGGCTTCTCAGAATTCAGCCTCACTAATTGCAGTGTGTATATAGATAACAGACACCACAAACATAAGTTTGCTTTTGCAGCTATGCTCCACGGAGATAATTTTAACCTTATTAATAACTTGAACATCCTCCTTCCCAAACATCAGGATGAATGCAGGCAGTTCCTGTGCTGCCACAAAACGGATTTGCAAGAGCAGATGCAGATGAAGCTGAGGGGAGTGAGATGGTGCAGCAACAACAGAAACCCAGACAAATTTGCACAGCAACCACAGTACTACAGAAACCGAAGGCTTGGTTAGCAATGCTGACAGCAAAATGCTCAGCGATTTCACTGCTTGTAACACAAGATGAATCACACGTTCTTTGTCAAAAGTTAATTAGATAAAGTGTCATCTCCCAGAGGCTCAAGCTGTGCATATGACAACACCCAGATCACTGCCTGTGTGGGTGTTTCACAGCCCAAGCAGTGAATCGCTGTAAGTCACCAAAACTGCCTCCACCTGGGGGAGAAGGAACAAGAACGAATGCTGAGGGGTGGGACACGATGGCTGCAGGCACCACAGGCAGGTAGAGATGCACAGTCTGTGACGTCCAAGCTGGTTCCCCCTCCCAAGGGACTGAGGCTGGGAGTGGCAGTGGAATGGGAAGCCTGGTGATCCCTGGTTGAGGGCAGGCAGGGCTATGACCCCGCTACAAAATGCTAATGCCCCCCTCACACCTCTTCTCCCTCTCACTCTTCATCACCCAGCAGCAGCAGCCGCCACTGCTGTGGTACTCGCTCTGTGACCTCCCCAGCCCAGCCCCCAACCTGGGGCAGCAAAGTCTCCCCACACCCAGGAAAGCTGTGGGTTAGTGGTGGCATGGGGCCAGGCCAGGAAGGGAAGGACCAAGGAGGAGGCCAGGGCTTCAGACTAGCTCTGCTCGGCAAGGCTGTTCAACTTGCCTCTGTCAGTCCCCCCAACCCATCTCTTCAGTAAAGTTTCTCCCCTCCCTTTTTGCCAATAACCTAGTTACTCCTTCAACTACCACACTTTTAAATTTTTGAAGTGATTTTTGTCACCCTATATTGTAATAGAACCAAACTATTGTTCCTGATTTGGTGTGTTACACTTGAGTTAGAGGTCACTGAAGCAATCATTTGAGAGGACTAAGTTACGATTATTCTAACCTTGTCCTTAGTCCTTTTTGTTCCCCATGTATTAACATTTGAATGCCAACGTGCTCACACTTTCTTTCCCAAGCTAAATTCTGTTTTGTGAATAAACCACAGGACCAGCTGGTTACAACAGGAGATGCCATGAAACCATCAGAGCTGCACTTTGCTCCTCCACTGCCTCACTGCTCTCTCGAGATGCATCTTTGAAAATCCCTGAGGCCAAGCCAGTAGGCATTAGAACATTATCATCACAGCAGACATGATCTTTCTGGGTTTTATAGAATAAAAAAATTACCCAAGACCACTCTAATATGTGACACACACCTCTCAAGCATCTTCTGCTTTGACTTGAGGCACTACCCTGCAGCAGGCTGGATTGTAGAGAAAAGCATACAGCACTACGTTACAGCCATGGGTCCTGCTGGAGGCACCTTCCCTGCATCTCCTGCACAAACCATCCAAAAATTTTAAATATATCTAGGTTTTCCCCTTCCTGCAAACAACCTAGACTAGCAAATAAAGAGTGCGGGACAGCCGAGCTGCATGTGGAACACTGTTTTTCAGTGACGACCTGGGACCTGACAGGCACTGTGTGACTCCACGCCTGCCTGCATTTGCAGTGCGAAATCTCTAATACCTCTCCTGTGCAGCTGCCACTGAGACCTGCCTGGATGTGCTGCTCCAGACCAGCCAGAGCCCGTTCCCCGGCTCACAGACACGAGCGGTGCCGCTGTCACAGCTCTCACAGGGGCGGGGTTCTGCAACCTCTCCTGCCCTGCCCCCAGCCAAACCAAAGGTACCTGGGATCCCGGCACAGCTCCGCACACCCACAGCGTCCTTTGGCAGCCGGACCCTCGGCAGGGGCTGCCTCGAGGTCCTCAGCACGGCTGAAACTGGCAGGGCAGCTGAGGGGAAGGGGCTGCATCAGCTTTACTACCCGCTGAGCCCGGGGAAGCCAAGCAAACCACATCTGTGCACAGGGGCCTCTCTCTGACCCACAGGTGCACGGACGGAGACGGCAGCGCAGACTGCCCTTCCCACCTCCCCCCGCCCCCGCACCTCCACTAACTCCTCTATCCTCTAGGTTTTCCCCGGGAAATGGCAGGATAAGTCTGGGTCAAGCATAAACAGCCCAAATTCATAGTGGGAGCTAACCAGAAAGGCTTTGCCTGGAGGGGGAACAACTGTGCTTGTCTGTGCTGCTCCATCACCCAGGCTAAGGGGGGGTGGCCAACAAAGGCTGTCACTGCACATAATCGCCATACTATGAGCACTGTTTCCAGCACAAATCCAAAACACAGCCCCATACTAGCCACTGGGAAGAAAATTAAAGCTACCCCAGCCAAAACCAGCACAAGTGGAAAGACTGGAAGGAAAGCATCTGCCTGCAGCCCGGGTCGCTTACCTCAGAACTGCCTGAGACTGCTCAAGCCTGGAACTAGCAGTGGCTCAGGCAGGGCTGAGCTCACCAGTGCTGCAAGAAGAGAGCAACCACAGGCATCACAAATTCAGGCAATTTCTCTTTTCAGCAAGTACTCAGCTGTAAGCAGAGTGCAAGTAAACAGGAATGATTTAATTACCATATAAAAGTAATTAATTACACACAGGAATCAAGAGGGACGCCTTATGAGACACTGGTGGCACATTACTGTCAGTTGTAGAACAGTTAGCCACAGACCTACATGAGCAAGACCAGACACTAGCTTCTGCTCTTAGAGTAGCAGAATTATTTTGGCAGACAAAAGTAGGGTTTAAAAACATCACCAAACACATAAAGCAATTTCAAAGCAAGTAACATAAAACCAAGGCTGGGGCTGCCTCCGTGTTGCCCTTGAAATATGAAAATAGGCAACTGATCAAATTAATTAGTATTGTTCATCAGGAGGTTTAGTTCTTTCTGTGAGGAGGCTGGGGATGACTAACATGATCTTAAGTACAGATTAGGCCAATGCTGCTTGCAGCAGCTGGACTGAGGGCCAGACCATCTTCTCCCAGCTTCTTGCACGACTTAATGCATGGCCCCAGCATCCACAAACACTTTGTGTGCTTCCTCTCCGCTGTCTCCCTTCTGCCAAAAGCATGGAATGGGTAATTTCATCTGAAGTTAAGCATCTCATATCTATGTTTGGGCTGTGATCCCATGATAGCCACAGCCACTGGAGAATTAGATCCTGCTGCCCGCACATTTGGCAATGATGCCCCAGATGACTTTGTGCATGGTGAAAGATGTACCTGAGTAGCAGATGTGACTGAGGACTGATGGGAGACCTGAACCTTTCCACACAAGCAGCTGAGGGCCAGGCAGGACACCTTAACAGCACCTAATGTGGCACCATGCAGAGACAACCGAGGCAGTCAGTAGAGTCAGTTCGGCCTGCAGAATGAGTCAAGATTACCTTAAAGGAACTTAGTACCAGCTCAACTGCTCTGCTCAGCCATACACACCTAGATCTTGACACATTTAGGTGGCTTAATCCTGAGCTGAATCCCACACAACCTACAGAAAGCAAGGGAACTCATCTCCCATTAACTCACCGCTGTTGCTCATGGCTTTGCTGAAATTGAACCAGGTCCCACCCACATGTTATCTTCAGACATTCATCAGAAACCTTGTGACTTAGAGCAACTAACTCCAGCCAGGTAATAGTTCCAAGGCTGGGCTTTTGCTCTAAATTATTCACCTTGAGGAACTAACAGTCCAGTGCAGCATCAGCCCATCACCTAGGAAACGATTCTTTCACATACAACATCATGTATCCCACCTTATGTAGTTATTGAGGATTTCAGCAATTTATCTGGAAAATCAAGGAATGCATCAATCTCAGTGCTGGCATTTTATGCAAGCTCACAGAAAAATAGTCAAGACATCAGCTATCCAAAGCTCTAGAAAACAAAGGGCTCCATTTAGATGCCTGAATGCCAGCACCTATGCTATTTGAGATGCCCTAAGGCACCCAAGATACACATGGGGTTGGCAGATATCACAGAGGACCTATGGAAGCAGCAACTGGAGACATGGAGACCATGCAGGATACCCCAGGGTGTCTCAAATGGTATTCGATGCCAAAGCATAAGCAGCCAAACTAAGTTCTAAAAATCTTGTTTATACTGAAGTCAGCTGTAGCTCTCTCATATCTAATCAACGTGTATCTTGCAGAGCAGCTAAGCTGAAAAAGAGCTACAAAAGAATTGCATCCTTATTTTGGGTCCACTAAAATCTGGCAGAGCTTACAGACTGTGTCAGCTTATTTTGTTATGAACCTATAATGCTCACTGAACCCCATGAGCTGCTGCGATAACAATCTCTGCCAGCTTGCTGAATGGATTCCTTTCAGTTGCTGCCTCTGGAGTTATGTGGCTAGAACAGAGCTTCTGCAGTATACCAGTGCACCGGGAACACCAGGTTTTAGCTACGGGAGCAAGAAAGCTGTCTGGAAAGATTAATGGGCTCAGAATTGATTATCAGACCGTAGGAGCAGAAGGTCATTGTGTCAAGGCTCCTGGCTACTGCAGGGAGAATGTACTACTGGCTAATCCTCTTATAAACACATGCACTTCCACGAGGAAGAATACCTCTAATGATTTAAATCCAGTTTTTATATAATCAGTGCACTGTTTATTACAGTGAGGTTGTTATGGCACTACAGTCTTAACTGAGCTAGATGACTGAAGAGGGTACAAGCCTTTCATCTGCAGTTAATAAATCTGGGCTCCCATGAAGGCTGTGTATGTCTTTCATAGAATCATAGAATAATTTAGGCTGGAAAAGACCTCTAAGATCATCCGAGTTCAACCATTAACCCGGCACTACCAAGTTCACCACTAAATCATGTCCCTAATGTCATATCTACACCTTTTAAAAACCTCCAGGGATGGTAACTCCTCTACTTCCCTGGGCAGTCTGTTCCAATACTTGACAACCCCTTTGGTGAAGATCTCAGGACCCAGCACTAAACTTTGTACCATAAGTATTTCCTGCAATTAGTGTTCAGTGAGCATGACTAGATAGATTACCGATTTTCTGGACTATCAGCAAGGAGTAGTGACACAATTTTTCCCTTAGGAGTTACTTAGAGTGAAACAATCATTGCTCAGGTTAAATCTGAGAATATCTAATTAAGAGACCTAAGTGGTTAAAAACCAGAAAACATTACTTGTCTTTGGATTTTATTATTAAGAAACTTATTAATAAACAGTTATTTGTATGTACCAGCATACACCTTCCTGTCCAATTTAGCACTGTAAGTCATTTTTCCGTAACACGCGCTTGAAACAGCCTCCATCCTTGAGCACAGGTTATGTGAGTGAATACTGCCATCTAGGCAGGCTTTTGGGAGCAGCACCTGTTTTAGAACATCATCCATCTTTGCCAGGGAAAAATACTCTCCTACCCAAAACAGAGGAGAAAGGAACAATTTTTTATACTATTAAAACTGACACAACACCAGTCACCGAAAATACAAAACCTGCCCCTCAATCAGATTGTAGCAGTCCACATTAAGAGCAAATATTTTGTACATGTTTATTAAGAAAGATATTATTCCATATTTCAATACAGGCAACTTGAACTTAAGCTTTGCACTAAATTAGAAACCTCTTTTATCTATGAAAACTGTAAATACAAAGTACATTGTATTAAGGCTATTAATTACCAAAGTACATTTTACTAAGGCAGTACTATAATTGCATCTATTTTATATGCTTTGAAATACAGTAACAGTACATTTTTAGGAGACAGATACTAAAATATCTATTGATGTTCTAAAAAGACAAAAATAATTTTTAAAACCATTTTTCTTCATATGACCAAAATAGCTTCCATCCAGCGCAAAAAAATATTAAACATGTAATTAATCTATCTTATTGCAAACAATAAATAAGTTCTATACATGGCATTTACAGGAGACTTAGAAGATTTGACAGCAATCTCATTTTGATTGGACACATTAAGAACTAGCTTCATTATCAGTTGTGGGATTCTTTAGGGAATGCACAAACTATGAACGCAGAATCTTACACAAAATGGTAGGACCTGAAAAGATAACAATTTAGCACTTTCCATAGATCCACTGATATTCAGAATGAAGTTATCCTCCTCAGCTTCCTCCCTGGTATGTTTCAGCTGTCACCTTGAGGATTGTCCTGAGCAGGTTTGTGCACAAAGGTATTCTTCTTTCTCTCGGAAAGATCCCCCTGAATAATCACAGAAATGTGATTATCTGGCTACTGGCATCCATCTCCTCAACCCCCGCACTCCTTCCCTCATATGGTAAGAAGCAATGCAGCATGAGACTGATTTGTACAGAGAAAAGCAGGCAAAAAGATGAGGAACTGCTTTTTTGCACAACTGCTTAGTAGCAGACACATTCCATTTCTAGAGGGAAGGATATCGCAGCAAAGATGTACCAATTAAGCCTCTCACTTATAGCAAGAAAGCAAAAACATCTCTACTCCCTTCTCAAGAAAAATGGACTTCCTCCTGCAGAAAGGGAAATCAGTACTAGGGACTATTGTGCATGAAGCCACTCAAGTGAAACACTAATGCCATCAGTTAAAGCGGGTCTCCCATCACACAAGTTAGTCTGGCTGTCTAAGGTTTATTTTGTTGAAAATACAGTCACATTCAAATAACTTCTTTGGGTTTTTCCAAAACAATAGCAAAACTAAGAGACAACATGAGCATAATATGTTTTATTGAATAAAATTCTGCTTCTAATATTTACACAGTGAAGTCTAGATGTAACTTAGTGAAGCATGGCAATGTGCAATTCATACAACATCTGGAATATCTTTAAATACATCTGAAACTACTTACTGTAACAATCACCTGCCCATCACTGATTTCATAATTAAGGAAAATTTGAACTTGCTGAAGAATAGCCAAGATGAATATTAAGGATAGCTGAGTTAAAAGAAAAGTCTGCTATGTAAATTCCAAACCCAAAAGATCTGATTAAAGTGTCAAGAGTTTTGAAGGCAGCTTCTGTACTTCCCTGTTTTTCTTCTCCTCTCTGCAGAAAAAGATGACAAAATAAATTATAAATCTGAAGACTGAAACTAGTATCTGCACATTAAACAGACAGTGTGCTCCAGGGTAATCTTCCTTCTTAAATTCATAATGTCTTAACTTCAAGGTGTATGAACTAAAACAAATTACTACCAATTACTTACTCATTTTGTATTAAATACTATATTGCATCTTTAAAGCTGCCAGGGCAGACCCACAGAAAATAGAAATGCTGCAAATGATACCTAGAGTCAACACACCACTAATTATTGCCATTTACGCATAACATTTTATGATGAGCTATCTTTCCTCCTACTCTAGAATGTGAAGCAAATGTTTCGTATTTTTTCTATATACTATCATTCTACTATCACAGAGAACAGGGGTCTTGTAACGAAACTACAGACAACACCTTTCCTGTTTACAGGGATTTTTTTAAAGATAATTTCATTATTGATCTTGCCTGAATTCTCAGCAAGGTCTGAATGCAGGTGTAGACTTGCAGCAGCCATACTAACAGTCTGACTCACAGCTCTAGTAGAGTGGTATCTTATATGTGGACTACTCACTGGTTGTAAATAAGACATGATTCACTGGCCACTTGCATGATTTTTGTCATCCAGCAGGAAAAGATTATAAACCAGGAATGTTGTGTCCTACTCAAGCCTCTGGAGGTTGTTCTAGTGGGTTAAACTCAGCACATTATTAAGCAGGCACTCTAGCCTGCCACATTTGTGATTTATGTATTGAAAAAAACTGGTTGTTAGTCTCAGGTAAAAAGATCTTGCAGTCTCTCATATCTTATTTATCAAACATGAAGAGGAATTACAGTTTTCCTGTGCTCAAGTTAACCTGTATGAAGCCCTGCCAAATAGCCAGGAGCGCAAGGAAGACACAATTACCAACTAAAGTACCTACCAGGTCCCTTCCTGTTTCCGAGCACAACTGATTTCAAATGCATGCTTGGAAAGAAAAATAAATTTAAATCAACTCCCCAAGATCCCCTAACATCACCTAGCCATTAAGCACCAAGATTAAACCTCTCATAAAATAGTTCCGCAATGAGGTTCAGTGTGCTAACTTTGCATTTTTAGAGACTAAGTTTGTAACAGTAACAATGGCTCTCCGTAAACACACACTCTCATGGAGGTAAACTGCAACCTAGCAAGGAACAGCTTTAAAATTCAGAATTTGACAAGAAAACAACATACGCAAATGTGGTAGTAAGAGCTGCAAAAGATAACAGAAAAGCCCTTAACTATCTCCCATTTCTAGGCTACAGTCAGCCCTCAACATATTTGTGAAAAAGAGTATATTTTATAAAATTTGTCACTATTTTCTCCGGTTTCATGGCTATCTTCTGTTTCTTCTTTTAGGGATTTTTTTTCCCCTCCCGAAACAAAGAGCCAGACACTGTTCCATTTACCTAGGAAATGTATATCCACCCTAATCTCACTGCTTTTTTTATCTATATCTGTTTTCCAACTACAGAGGGTTATCTGGAACACAGCTGCCTACCTGGAAGCTATTTCTCTTATAGCTAACATAGCTACAATTTTAATAACTCAGAAGCTGCTGAAAGATTGAGACTTTGCTCTTGCCTGTCTCATTGGTGAGGTATACAGGACACATTAACAAACGCTGTCTTGGAGCAGGAAATCCATCCGTACTGACAGTCTCAAGATAAGCAACTACCCATGTGTGAGAGGCTGTCAACACAGGTTGAATAAAACTAAATGTACATTAAGATAATAATGCTAACTTCAGAAATTATTAACCGCAGCATCCAGGTTTTTTCGCTCTTCCAGTTCTCTCTCCCCTGTCCCACTGGGGGGAAATGAGAGTGGCTGTGTGGGGCTGAGTTGCCAGCTGGGGTTAAACTGTGGCAACAGCTTGACCATTTCTGTAACTCAAAAGCCAACCCTACACCCCTTTCACCACAGGGAACTCCTACCTCCTCTGTCTCTCCAGCAGTAGGACAGGAAGGGACCCAACTTCTCTAACATCCAGAAGGACTGACTGTGCTCAAATCCACACAAACTGTAAAACCATTTCTTAAAACCACACATGAGATGATTTCGAACACATAACCTCATCACACCGTACCAATGGCAAGTAACAAATGTTACGAGTACAAAAAGAAGCTAATGTAAAGCAATCCTTCCATTTCTCAGAAACATAAGTGGGCTACCTTACAGGCCAACTCTGTGGAGTTGACAGCAGAATGGAGATCTATTGCAACTGCTGTGTCAAGTATGTAAGACCGATGTGTAGCACACAGAAAAATAAGGGAACACTCTCCTGAAATGTGCCTTACAAGGTATATTAATGTTCTGTCATAGAAAAACACAGAACAACTTTGAGCAGCTCATTCTGTGACACCAATATCTAGTCACACCAACCAAAAGATGTGGTGCTATGGGCCCGGACATCTGGACGTTTTGTTAGACAAAGCAGAAAGCAGAGTTTTCTGCATCTTGACACTGTTTTTCAGACAACCCCTAATAAACCTGCTCCTTGATATGCTAAATCCACATTTTCAGCTGACCAATAACCTCCTCTGATATCTGTGTTTGGTCCAGCCCACAAGAGAAATGTAAGTATATACGCAGATGACTTTTCCATGTTTTAGACTAGGTTTAGTGTGGACTTCCAGTGTGGAAACCGGACTGTGCACAAATTCGATGCAATCTCAGAACCCATTTTTTCAGCTCATACCTCCCTCACTTTACCATCCTCTAGAGGAACAGAGGGTTAACTAAGTCTCTGAACCACCAACTGTCCTCAGTTTGTCTCCCTTTTCTTACAGAGGCAACAATTTTTGGTCCTTTGGTTTCCTTTGAAAAGTAACAGATCAGAAGCGACCTAGCGTGACCCAGTAACTCGCCTCAAGGAACAGATACAACCAAGCCATTCTCTTTAGGATAGATTCCCCGATTTTGTTACAGAGGTGCCAAACAAAAAAAAAGAAAATAAGTCTTTAATGAGTTTACTTCAACCTAGATAAAAGGTAAGGACAACTGTAATAAAATAGAGAGCACTGACTACATAGTCTACAAAAAAGATGACAAATCAGAAAACAGCTTTAGTTTTAATTCTAAGGAAATGAGGTGCATTAAGAACCGCATCACCAGCCTGGCAAGGCAGGGGATTGCCTCGCTCTGCCTGGACTGGCGAGGCCTTGCCTTGAGTGCTAGGTGCAGTTTTGGGTGCCACAATGTAAGAAAGACAATAAACTATTGGAGAGTGTCCAAAGGAGGGCAAAAAAGATGGTGAAGGGCCTTGAAGGGAAGCCGTGTGAGGAGCAGCTGAGGGCACTTGGTCTGTTCAGCCTGGGGAAGAGGAGACTGAGGGGAGACCTCATTGCAGTCACAACTTCCTCATGAGGGGAAGAGGAGGGGCAGACACTGATCTCTTCATTCTCGTGATAAGGTAGAACTAAAGAAAACAGCATAAAGCTGAGTCAGGGGAAGTTTAGGTAGGATATCAGGGAAAGATTTTTCACCCAGAGGGTGGCTGGGCACTGGAACAGGCTCCTTAGAGAAGTGATCACTGCACCAAGCCTGACAGAGTTCAAGAAGCATTTGGACAACACTCTCAGGCACCTGGTGTGATCCTTTGGTTGTCTTCAACAGGGCCAGGAGTTGGACTCAATGATCCTGATGGCTCCCTTCCAATTCAGCATATTCTGTGATTCTACTAAATGCTCTGGTATGTCAGTAACAATCAATGTTTGAGCAAAGTAGAACTACATTATTTTTCATTATATTTTACATTATATTACAGTATATTTTACATTATTTATTTTACACTGCCTCACTGCTGGCAATCCCATTTCTCATAAAGGCGCTCCACTATCAGTTATTGAGGGAAACAAACAAAGGAATGCCAAAAAGTCTCCTGAAAGTAACTATGCATATAAAGGAAATTAACATTATGGTATTGGCAACCTTCTAACCCTGGCTCTAAAATAAATTCACAGTTTAATATAGAGGCAAAACAGACAGAAGATGGCACCCCTAATATAGGGCCCATCTTGGCACTCCTGTCTTTGGTGTCAACAGCTAAAAATCCCCTGCCTGCCCATTACAGATTCTCCTAATTCCAAAGGAAAACAGGCCTGTTGTTTTCTTCTTTTCTTTTCATTTCCCATGTACAAGATCCATCAAGACTGTATCTCAAAAACTAGGTTACTTTGTTCAATTAAAGGAAGCAGAGAATACATTGTGTTAACACATTTTCTAAACTGTTAAACTTTGGTCATTAAACACCAGAAGTTCTCCCACAGCCATGCACAATCCTAAATCCTGGTCAGCCACCCCACAGTCAAATGCTACTTAGTATAATATTATAATGACACAAAAGATGTTACAGACTGTGAAAAACAGACACAGAAATATATATTACTTCACAGTCTTGGTACTCTGCAAACAGAAATCTTCAAGCATGATCAAATTACATTGAAGACCATAAAGAAAAATTATTTTTAGAATTAATATTGAATATTAGTACTTCAACAGAACTGTAAGACACTACAGATGCTGCAAGTATTTTCAATTATTTGTGTATGTTTACAATACAGAGCAAATATTCAGGGTAAATTGGGTGTTATTAGTACCTTGCAGGATTACAGGCCACCCTGAGAAGTGAAAAATGATAAAATTTAATACTGTGCTTTGCCTATGAAGTAACTCTTGACTATTCTAATAGAGATGAAAATATATTCTCTGTGTGAGTATTCCTTTCACCCTTCACTTTATACTCTTTTCACTTCTCAGGATTCAAGACATTTAATTTTCAGATTGATTAAGCAAGGTAATTAATTTTAAACACTGACTTCAATGGCAGTACTCAAAAATATTCAGAGGCCTTTAAGACTGAAGGCCCAAAGCCATAAGAGGCAATTCTTATTATAAATATCTAAACTAGTAGTATATAAACTAAATAAATGAGTAGTACTATAGCCCCAAACCTTGCAGTCATCCTGTCAGAATCCTTACAGGTAATCTGTCAGTATAAGATGCTATTTCTCACCTGTACTACTGCTCAGTAGTTAATCATTTTTCTAAGAGCATCATAGCATTTCCATTTGTCTGGGATGTAGAAAGGCTCAAAGATGTGAGGGAAGGGAGTGTCATAGCCACATACTCTTGAAATAGGAGCTTCTAAATTCAAAAAGCATTCCTCCTGTTAACAGAAATACAGAATAAATGTTAGTGAGAACATTATTTTCAGGAGTCTTGCATCACCAATTGAGGTCAAATGACCTTTGCCAGACTGACAGTCCTGGAAACTCAAAACTTCTATTTATATCACTGAATAAGTAGTCATAACCAGAATAGTGCTTCCTTTTGTCCAAAGGTCCTTATTAAAATAACAACTTATATTAATGTTATTTTCATTCTCTACATGTGTGCTGCATTAAATCATAGGCAGGTTAAATTTAGTACATCTGCTATACATCCAGACAACTGCTGCCAAGGAACAAATATTTTAGGAACAAAGGAGTAAGAGTCTTTTTCCTGTACCACTTTTAAACATAGAGAAAAATTATATCATCTAAGAGTGCATAGGATTTCTTGGATACGGGAACATCACATTCAAACTTCTTTGAACTCTTAGATTATTAAGGCTCTGTCTAAGCATTAAGCAGTTATTAAAATTAAGTGGATTTGCATATCTCCAACCTTTCAGTCAAATCCATGCTCTACTCAAAACCCCACAACTTGTGTTCTACTTGGAGATCAGATTTGATAACGACTGTGAGAGTTTCATTACTTGACCTAGAACAGTACAAAATACTATGAATACCACATTAATTTGAAAGTAACCTGTAAATATGTAACATTATGAGCCTTAATAACCAAATAAATAGTGGGGTTTCAATTTTCTTACTCTCAGGTACCAGAATGATGGCATGGACCACAAAAATCTGCAAGAAGTAGACATAGAAGTAACAGCCAGACCAAACTGATGTTGATACTAATTATCAGCTCCCTTCCTCCACATATTTTTAGTATAGGTATTTGCTTTCAAAAGCAGACAAATGAAGTGATAAAACATGTCTCCTCCTGGCCTGTCCTTTATGGAGTGCAGCAACTGAGACATCCTGGCCAACTTCCCCTGTACTTGGCTCAGCAAAATGGAAGATGAAGTATTATCTACCAGTCCTTTTCTGCCAGGCCCATGAGGAAAATAGTTAAAAAGCTATGCTTTTCTACAAAAGAGGGCTAAGTATTTTCTCAGACTGATTAACTGTTTTGAATGCATGTTGCCTTGCAGTCTGTGTCAGCCTAACTCTACTTGCTGTGCTTTCTACACATCACAATATTTGGCAGTATAGAAGGTACTGGTAACACACTGAGATCGCAACCTTTCACTCCAGCACTGTGAAGTGTTTTTTTCTGGACAATGAATGGAAGTAAAAAGTCCAAGAAACTGTGTGATTGCACACAGTATCAATTACACTTAATAGTGAATTAATTAACCTAGAAAACTTCACAGTCTGAGTAGGTCTGAGGTAAAATATATATGCAAACAATATAAATATTTTTGAGATCCATTTCCAGGCACTATTTTCCTTGTAAAGCAAAAGCTTCACATTAGTACAAAATCCCAGGAAGTAGAGTGTAATAAATCCTTTATATGTCCATGAGGTAGATCATGATGTCCTACTCCAACCTGCTGGCAAGGGTAATTTTGATACTAAACAGACCTTGATTCCCATGTTGTACCTGACCAGTAAGACAAGGCAATAGTTTTTGGACCATCCTAAAACTGACTGCCCAATCCACCTGTCAGGTTGCATTACACCAAAACATCCAAGTATCTTCTAGACCCACAGCCTCCTAGTCCTGCACTGCTGTTTTCAAGTAGCCAACACAGACCACCATCTAGGAGACAGACGATTTAAACAAACTGATATCGTTCAAGGAAAGACCATAGAAGAAAACTTTGAAGTTAAATGGTTTTGGAAGTAAAGTAGTAGGCATGGGATTTCTGATCCAGTGTAAAGTGTTTTAGATTCGGTTCTGAAAATCTGTATGAAAAAGTCATACTCATTTAGCAGGATATCCATGACTTCCAAAACTCAATAAAGTAAAAAATTATTGTTTTGTTAGAAAAATAAGTGTGTAGAAAAGCAATAGATATAGTTATTAGTTCAATATATCTAAATTTTTCTTAATGTAAAAAATCAAACAAAACATTAAATTGCTGTTCTTCTTGCTCTGCTTCCTAACTTCAGAGGCCAAATTCTGGCCTCAGTTATTCAATATGATCTTTGCCAATTTTCCTTCATTTGCGTGACTTTCACTTAAAGCTTTCTGGAAAATACATCATTATATTAGTATATAAAGGCATTATAATTGATCACATAATTCTATCTCAACACGTGATGCTTAATACACACTTACTAAGACTTTTCAAAACAACTTATGAGCACAGGTCGCAGTAAACCTCTGTTCTTGAAATTCAAAACAATCAGTCAAATGCATCAGACAGACAACACTTTAAAACAACCACACACCTTGATTTTTAGAATAGGAGCTAAAATCAAGGACTTGCTGGATGTTGCATAATTGCATGAGAAATTGATCCCCCAGTACTTGGTACAGTCAATCTATTTTCCCAGATTAAAAAATCCTAGTGTGCTAATACAGAAAACTTTATCCAAGTCTATTTTACCTTTACTTAAAAGTATATTTTATTTTTATCAGAGATTCAGGTACTCATTGCTAAATCAGGGTTCTGAGTCAAAAACTCTTAAAAATGTTTGAGTGAGGACTGCAGACATTTATAGAGATACACAGTTGTACAAAAAGGATAAAATAAGAAACAAGTCCATTATTGGGCATTACTGAAAGAACATTACTCATCCGTCTGCAATGTATGGAAAAATAAAGCAATCTCATCTGCCATTCGGAGGAAGTGCTTTTAGGCATCTGGATGAGAATAAAATAGTTAAAAGAGTTTTTTGCTCCAGCCTGTCCTTCCTCTGAAGGGAATGTCTACAATTCCACAGTGATAGTAAACAAACCTTCAAATGTAAACACTTTGGTAAGTAAGTACAGGTAAATAAGACTATTTAATGCATAGCTAGCAAATCAGACAAATTCAAACTCAGTCTTTCTCCCTATTATAGTCTTAATTTCTTTACTTCCATATTTTTTTTGATCTATTCCATTTTTCCCCTCTAGCTGGCATGGATTAAAATCAGTAAACAGCATTTTTTTTTTTTTTTTTTCTTTTCCCCGTGTTCTTTTCTACGGGTGTGTAGAATACTTTCTAAGTGAGAAAGCTTTCCTTTAAAAATAAATTATTTCTGCAACATTTTATGTCCTCAGGGTCTCTCCCACACTATTCTTATTTTGCAACACTTCAAGTACCCCAAAATATTAACAGCTACTAGACTGTCAGATGACTACTGTATGAGACCACTGATTTTACAACTCCTTTTTCAGTACAGGAATTTACTCTCTGAAGGATGATAAACAAAAAGTCTATATTAAACACTAATATAAATCTGAAGAGTTGGATAGAACTTTTCATATTTATTTTGGTATTACAGCTATTATAATAAAAAAAGACTAAACATAAAGTCCATTACACAAGGCAAACCGTAGGAACATTCTTCCTGCAAAAGTACTCATTTTTTTGCTGACAATAACTACAAAATTTAGACTGAGGAATGCATGTGACAGGTTGCAAAAGTTTAATTAAATTGTGGTCAGTTCTGCCGATGAGAACTCTGAATTTTGCCATCTCATCTACAGATCATAAAATTTTAAAAACCACATATATAACTGAAGAACTTTCAGAGGGAAAACTTACTGCATCAGAGTTTCACTTTCTGTTCTGGATTTTTATTCAGATTTATTCATGCTGCTGCCATAAACTAAAGTGTGGGGTTTAAACAGTTAAGAAAATTTATTTCAGATCACTTTGTTGATGATTGTTACATATACATTATCTATTACTTCCCTACATGGATTTTCAACTGTAAATTACCTACTATTGTAAAAATAAGATGAAACCTACTACAGGTTAATAATGAACATGACAATCTCATTTACAATAAAATCTATTTTTTAACTCGTAGCTTAGATAGATTTTCAAAAGAAGCTTTCCAAAGAGGTTGTCAATCAAGCCCCATTTTAGAAAACACAGATTTCATGCAATAAAGCTGACACTAAATAAAGATTAAACGTCTTTTTCTTTGGTTTCTGCCTAAAAATAATGTCTAATTTGAAAAATTTTCAATAACAGAAAAGTCAAGTATCTGCAGTTTTCATATAATTCTCAATTGTAGTACAGTATTTTCCTTTACAGCTGCAAGCACCAAATGCTACACATTTTAAACATAATTTGCTTTGACAACATATATATGTCATATTCCTATGAACAGTCACTTCTATGCGCTACGTAAGTACTATACAATACACCCACAAGATATTTTCAAGTTGAGATATGTGTAAAGAGAGAGATATATATTCTTTCTTCTTTCTTTAGAGGAACTTTTTTTTCCCAAAAGCTTAGCCATTCTCATCTTAAAATATTTTTATAAATCTTTTCCTGATAGTTACAACAGTGACACAATTTTTCCTCCGAGAACTCTGCAGTTATATGTTGTAAACTTTTAACTCCTATCAAAGATTTTTCTCCTTTTCAAATCACTTTAAGACTATCTGTTTATAACTTAGCACAGATTAGTAATGATCCATTTTATTTGTAACCAATTCTTTGAATTTATGTAATTAATATCTTGTCAAATACAGAAAAACAGTTCATTGCTAAAATTATTTATCTTAAGATTGCCAAAAGAGATCATATTTTTACTTACAAAATATTTCAGTAATTATAAAATAAAGAATAATTTAGGGGGGAAAAAAGTCTGTTCTGTGTAATTCATTACCTTGTTAGCATTAAAAAGTGATTAATTGCAAATACTGTCTTTACAGTAATAAATCACTTAAAAGAGTATTTATAGAATAAGCCAAATTTACTATATAAAAGATAAAGTATTATAACATAAAATGAACAATTCACACACAGCCTTGAAGATTGCCTTCGAATTCCATTTCAGCCAGCTTCAAAAATGAATAGAACAATCTTAAATAACCCAATACATGACTGGTATGGTCTGCTAAATTTTCCTTATCAAGTTAACAACAGAACCACTCCAACAAACATTCATAGCAAGAGCATTAACTTGAAGCTGTTGGAATGAGAGCCTTGGTCAGTGGCTTAGTTGTCTTGGTGGCAGAACTGCACAAAGAAATCAGCACTGCATTCCCAAGGTATTTACAATACAAAACAAATAAAAACCCCCACAAACCAAACAAACCCAAAACCTTATTTTTCACAAATAGAGTATCTTTTCAACAAGGAGGAAAATGAATAAAAAGTAGTTTTATTTCTTCACAACCTGTCTTATGTTTTATGCAAAAAGGCAAAGACTTTGTATAAAAATTTTACACCATTTCAATTGCTTCTGGTAGAATCTAAGAAATATATTCAATTCAGAAGAACACACAGACAGG
The DNA here is from genome assembly GCA_013397775.1 of Eulacestoma nigropectus. Lineage (NCBI taxonomy): Eukaryota > Metazoa > Chordata > Aves > Passeriformes > Eulacestoma > Eulacestoma nigropectus. The sequence goes on along the minus strand of VZTE01005462.1, from coordinate 619,700 downwards.
AATTAAGTTCTTCCCAGTAAATGTGTAATTTGCATTGTTTAGGGTATGAGCAGCCAGCACAATTCTTCTCCACAAAATAAATGGCATAAGACAGATACACTCAACAGGATATAGCATGACTTTCAGGTTATGGAATATGCTACTTTAAGTGAACAAAAAAAATGTCTTTTGGCAAGTCAAGTTTTTGATAATTAATTGCAATCCACTAGATGATCACTTCTCACCTTTATGCTACAAATACTAGAAATACTATTTTTTCCTAGGCAATCGTTGCTTCCCCATAGCTGAAACAATCTAAGGTGTTTCCTAAATTGCATATACTATATGTTAGAAGTTGTTCCTCTGTATAGCAGTAAACCACCTTACAGCAAATTCACTACAAACTGTGTTATTCTCTAGGATATTGCAAGTTTCCTGTGCACTTTCTTAAGTGGCAATTACAAATATTTGCACCGGGACCCACATATTTTCTAAAACCATGCCCCAAGGCCCAGAGCTATAATGATTTCCCAGGCCCACAAGTATCTGAACTTGCTTTCTTTAGCTGCTTGGCATTACTAACTCATCTGTTCAGTAAATGACCCTGCAAACTGCTTCATATATGATAACATGGCTGAATAATCCAAGGGAAATCAATGGAGCTAAACTGCCTGCATAAAATTATTCTTACGTGAAAATGTTTGCAGACTGCAGCTCATTTTTCTGCATGAATGAGCAGTTGTTCTGCACAACAAACATTTGTTAAGCTTTTCAGTAAAGATTAACCTACTTCTAATTACTTCCTACCTTTTAATAACAAAGCTAGAAATATGCTATCAATATAATCAGACTTTATACTTTTCGATCCTCATTTATCACTTATCATTCTAATTACTTATTTAAGTATTTTGTAAAAACATCTTCTGGTTAAGCTCAGCATGACAAAAGTGACTGGAAGGATTTGCTGCAAAGAGTTTTAATAGTCAGTGAGTGGTATTTTTATTTTTACAGCTGTTAAGGCAGCTGAGAGATTCTTGCAAAGACAGCCTTGTCACAGTCTACATGTCTGGCACAGCAGAATTCTCATAGAAGTACTTTGCTCAACACACACTAATGAACTTCAAAGTAAACACAATTTCAGCTGTTGTTACTAAACAATTTAAACCAGCACATTTTCCTTTTTTTATCGAAGCATTTGCATTTTGGGACAGTGCAGCAAGAATGATGCTGTCACTGTGACTGTCACCAAATCCTTCTCCAGGGCAAACCCACAGCTTGGCCAGGCAGCCAGGGAGAGACAAGTACAAAGGAACTATCCTGTCCTCCCACGAAAAGGTTAGGGCTTACCTAATATCTTTCCAGAAACTTTTACATGATCACCTTTGCAAAACAGGCTCAGAGTAGAGGGGATTATTAGACTACTTGACACAAAGATACAAGGAATTTTATAGTGTATTCTTTAAACCAAGCCATCATTTTACTTATAAATTTTATTTTATCAGAAGCTGCTTGATGGTTCAAGCCCTCAGGTAGAAAAATTCTAGTGAAAGGCTTCAAGTGAATAATAAATATTGTCTCATATGAAGGCAAAATTAACAGTTAAGAAAGCTGACTGGTGAGAATAGAGACATAAATTTTATTCTACAGAAAAAGTGTAAAAAGATGGAGAAAAATGTAATGAGGTTTTAATAAAAAGGTTTATGCAAAAAAATACTCAGAAACACTAAATTAATTATATTGGAGACTGAGCTTTTGGGTACAGGCTAATCTAAAAAGCATGAAATAATTATTTTACCAAATCTCTTACAGTAATTAGCTTTTCTTCTTTCCTAGAGAGGTGCAATTTTTTATAGTTTTGATCATTCTACACTTCATTTCCTAAATTACTATTCAAACAGGCTACATTGATATTCCAGTGTAATGAAAAACTGCTAACAAAACAAATGAAAACAAGACCTCTAAGAAAATAAGAAATTAATACTTCATTAGTTTTTACAGCTATAAATAGTCAATTCAACTCTGTTACAAAAGACCAAGAAATGGGCTGCAAATGAAACACTTTTATTTTAAAATATTTAATAAGACCATAAAGAGTTAGCATTACATCTCTTAATTTAAAAACTGGTGCAAAAATGAAGACGAAGAATAACTTATTTCAGAGGCTATGAAATTTTGAGTTTCTTTTATGCCAGAACAAACAGTTCAAAATTATTACCCTGATTTTGAAGAGTCAATGAAGTGCATGTATAAAAACAAATGCCTGGGATCTGTGACATATCCAGCAATATTACACACAGAAACACAGATAACAGAATTGATTATTTTTACACAAGAGAGAAACAGAACAGTAAATGTCAAATGTAAATTTTAGGAGTCTCATTGAAGTATTCATTGGATTAAGCCCAAGTATTTAACTTGGCCTATGCTTTAGACCTGATCGTTTAGATAAATTTCATACTTAAAATGGTTATGTGAACTTTACTTTTATACTAAATCATTTACACAATTTTAATTTTCACTCTACTTACGAACTTACTGCTTTAAAGTAAAAACTATAAACCTTTTACATAGTCTAACCTATGTCTTCCACCAATGTTATCAATTGTACAGTGAAATCTCTTAATGAAGAAATAAAGTAGAATACCTACACAGCTGCCTTAGTTACTGTGAAGCACCTCTCATAATTTTCTTCTTTTCAGTTTGTTAGCACTCAACATAAAATTGCCATGAATGAAATGTAAAAATAATTCCAAAAAGAAAACTGCAATACAGTTCAAACTGAGATTTTCTTTTCCCCTTGTGTCTGCTAAACAGTATTTAAAAAAAAATGTTTCCCTCATGTAAATACTTGAGAGAAATTTTTAGTTTATTCACTAACTAAAATTTTTGCAGATCTCAATCCATCAGGACTCTGCAGGACTAGATATCTCTAACAAATGGCATTCAATAGCATAATACATAAAATCACAATATCATAAATATAAAATAGAACTATCGTACAAATGGACATTAATTTACTATTTACAAGGATTGATTTTATTAAGCTAATTCTTAAACAGCAATCCTACTTTACATCTGCCCTGAAAAAAATAACCCCACCAGTATTAAGGCAGGATTGTTTGAGAATTAGTGTTCCCTATGTCAGATTCTTTTTTTCAATATTTAGCATAATTCTTGAAGCACATTGGGCTTCTTGTTTCATCCAGTATCCAGCACTGTAATTGTACAGCAGCATAAACTCTAGCCTCCTGCAATCACAGAGACTGGGATACTTGACATACAACAGGAAGCATAAAGGGAGAAACCAAAATGTAGAATTCTGTGATAGTCTGAGCTTTTATTTAGGTCCATTTCCTTTGCTAGTGGCCAAACTCACCATTGCTTGAATCCGATTTCCTGTCACCTAAAGCCACTACTGATGTCAGAAGTCAGGGATTAGGTTCACTGACACTGATGGGCTCTTCTAGCTGAGCAACCACAAAATCAAAACACATTTTTAAACAACAATTATCCAGTCACAGAAATTGCTGTGCCCACCAGCCCATACAACTGATTTCCTCTTAATAAATGAAACCACCAGGCCATGCACAGCTAAAGCTGGGGCTTTTCCCCCAAACTTCTGAGAAAGTGTAAGGACAAAACTTGGCAAGGACTCAGAACTGAAGTCCTGTCTCTGCCATCACAGAAGGCCACAGTTTCTATCACAAATTGATCATATTTAACTGTATTGTACTCTACTGTGGTGATAATGCTGTAATGTGGTTATCGGCTTTTTTTATCCACACTCCTTCTCTATGACAGGTCCTCTTCAAGCCCTTTTTATAATTTCAAGCTATTAATTTCAGGTTCTTTCATATATAATTTTTCCCCAGTATTACTTTAGCAAACACTTTTCTGCTGGTTACCTTTGCTTATTTTTCCAGTAAATTTATAAACAGGACTTACATTTCTTTACTCTTCCTCTTGATTGTGGGAAGAAGGCAGGCCTGGTTAAGCTATTTTTATAGAGCAAGCTCTCCACAGCTTCTGATGACCCTAGAAGCTCCTGACTCACATCATTTGGTTTCAATATTTTTTTAAAAACACTAGTTCACCACACCACTGTCTTCTACAACAAAGTAAGTCCTTACTATTTCTACCATAAAGGCCTCTCCAAACACACCTCTCTTTTTATCCAACTGCAGGACATACCATTGAGCCAAAGCTAACTGATACACCAGCTCAACTAATCATTTATAAGCTTATGCTAAAAAAAAGTTAGTAGTTTCTAGCCATGTAGAAACTCTGCTTCTGAGACCCTCAGCATCAGGCAGGTTCATGATAGGATTCTAATTTTTACTATACCAATAATAGACTGACTTTGTGACTTAAAAATTCTGGGGTTTATAACTAAGAAACTACAAGAGTGTTAACATCTAACCAAGTCTTAAAAAATGCTACTCTTTATAAATTGCCAACATTTTTGAGAGCCCACCATACTACAATCCCCACATCATATACCTTGTAGTACTTGTACTGACAAGATTTTGTATGGTCAGGATCTAATTTGTCAGGTTAATCTGGCACAATCTACACTCACTGTATAAAGCCCAGAAAATTCACTGACCAATTAAGTTTTGAAAACATCAGGCTGGCAGCATTTTTATCAGAGCACAATAACAGAAGAAAATTAGTACTTCATGCATTTAGGAGGGAATTCATAGCTATGAAGACAGAAAAACGGTACTCAGAAAAATCCAGCCAGTACAGGAGTTATTATGGGGCTTTTCTCACTGTATTTGGTGAGATTTTTCACTTGTCCGATGGTAGAAACACAGTCAACCAATCCTGCTGACAACTGTAAGAACGAAACCTGCAGACACTGCTGACATGGGTTTAGATCACTAAAGATCCAGTTGAAGCGTTTGCATGGTACTTTTTCTCGATCAAGACAAGATGCTCTCAAATGTGTTCTTTTGTGGTTGACTTAAAAAATAAAGTCATGAAATAAAGATCACATGTAACATTATTTTCATGGTTTGTATCTGCTACGAATTCAGGGATACTCCAGAAATTGTGGAGTTTGTTGGCGGCATAGTTTCCTATCCATTGTAAAATCAATATTTGAATGCTCTACAAAAATAGAGGTTTAAGCATCTTTCTCTGAATAGCATATAATTTTTCAAGGCATTTCTACTTATTTTAGTGATCACCAGAAATTATATAGAGAAAGAAAAGCTTAGCTTGTAGTGGTTAATAAACAACTTCAGCCTAGAAGACCCAATGACCAAACAAATCAATGGTTAAGATTTCCTGTAGCACAGTGACCACAGCATGCTGAAATTCAAGTGCTTTGCAGTTTTCTTATTGAATACAATGGTTTCCTTTATTCAAACATCTTTTGAAAGTTTTCTTAGTTTTTTGATATAAGTTTTCTAAATGATTACAGCTGTTTTCAAGACTCTTTCTTTCTAATTTTCTCCCAACTAAAGAATCACTTAGGGGTAAAACAGTTCTGTGTAATTTATTGGCTTGTTACCATTAAAAATCATGTAATGCTATTTATGTTCTTGAAAGGGAGACAATTTTAGGAGACAATCAACAGGATCTCTAGTTCTCAGGCACTGCTAAAAAGTTTCAAATCTCTCCATAGGGATATTTACTCTAACATTAAATGCACCATCCTTTGAAGATGTTAATCCTTATTGACTACAAAGGAGGTCTGTACTGCATAGATTAGAGATGCAACTTTTAGATCACTCCCAACTGAGTAATTATGAACAAAAACTCAAATCCATGCCACCTCATTGCAGTGGCTGTCTTTACACAGGTAGTTGCAGAGATGAAAAAAATATTCACAATTAAATGGAATTCTTGCAGCAGCTAGACCACTACAAAATCTGTAGTCCCCAGTAAGTGTCCATCAATAACAGTGAAAGAGATGATACTTGAAAAATCTATCCATATTTCCCTCTCTTTTCAGCCCTTATCCACTGCCAAAGGTGGTAAAATCTTTATGTACATAAAATACAGGACAACATATACTGTCAGTACACAGATGGTGAAAGGCAGTCAGATCTTTCAAGTTTCTCAACTACATAGAATTCAAAGTTGGTATAATATCCAGCTTTACAGGTGAATGAAGATTGCAGGTAATCAAATATAAAAAAAAAAATGCTATTCACTAGGTGAATTCTGAAGTTGCTTCTATAATTTGGGTAAACCCATTGGCTTCTCCAAACTTCTAAATCCATATATAATGTTACATATAGTATTTAGAACCAAATGTTTCCCTCCAGTAGCTCAAAACTCCATATGAAAATGGGCTAAGTTCAGATCTTCCTACTCAAAGTTAAATCAAAACTTCTATCCTTAAAGAACAGTAAAAGTTCCTTTATACTTGTGCAAAGATGGTAACATCCACATTTATTCACATAATCTCATCATGCTTACTTATGAAAGAAATCCTTTTCTTAGTATTCTGAATATAGACAGTGATTAAATACACAGTAATTAGAGGATTTTGCCTCAGAGGAAAGTAGATTTCTCAATTTTGGTTTACCAAGTAGGATTCCTCTCAAAGAAAAGTTGTTAAAACTGTCTTGGTAATGCAACACTGATGACATAATTTGATTTTTGAGTAACAGTGGGTTGCTTCCTCTGTATTACTTACCAGGTTCCTTGTGCATCTGAAACATTCTCAATACATTCTGGAGATAAACTGCTTACCTGAGACATTCTGAGTAAATGGGAACAATTTTCTGACTCAACATATAGCAATATATGGTGTTACAACTCATATTTCAGAGACATTTTGTCTCCTTTCACTTCTGCCCTTTGGGACTGAATAAAGCATAAGTCCATGAATATATTTATTAGCATATAATCACATTAATTCCATCAATATCAATATATATTGTGGTTGACTCAGATATACGCACATGCAGACTTGAATTTAACACCGACAATACACAGAAGAATATTCAGTGTTAGCTTTTTGTACTCAGTATTTCTTATTCTCAGCCAAACAGTATTCTTAATTTAAGGTGGTGGCCAGGTCAGCAAAAATCTGATGTTTGGAACCTAATCCCCAAGTAAGGTAGCTGCAGCTATTCTACAACAAGCAAAGAAAAATAAACAAACAAACAACAAAATCTAATTTTTTAAGTACTCACATGAATAATAAACAGGCACAGAGAGGGGTAAAATTGGAAAGAGGGGCATTCTCTTTGCAGCACCCCAAAAGTCACAGTGCCACTGAGCGGCAAAGAAGGGAGCCCAAGGATGGCACTTCTGCCCATGGCCAGGGTGCTGGTCTCAGGGATGGCAGCTCTGACCTTCCGTGCCTCCTCACATAAGCATTTTATCCAATGGATGTGAATGCAAAACAGAAAACAGTCCAAGAAGAAATTCAAACTTTCAACCAAGAACACCAAGTTCATCAGAAATTCCACCTGGAAAGATAGAACTACTACTCCTTGAAAAACCTCCTGCTAAAACTGGCAAAAAGATTTGACATTGGCATTTTCTGACAGTACAGTATTTTGCCTGAAAAAATATGGTCAGCCTTAAAATAGAGGCACTTCATCTTTTTTTTGCTAAAGAATGGAAGTGTTGCATGTAATTAAGCTCCCTGCTTGATTGAAACAATAGATTGGCAGGGACTAAATATTAGCAGCTCCAGTGGAATTGGTTATTCCTCCTCCAGGGCCTCAGCAACTTTCATCTGTCTTCTCCTACCATTAATGTCTTGGATCTAGCCTTGACTTGCAGACATATCCAAATGTAAGAGTCTGAACATCTTTTACAGCTCATCTTGAAGAAAAATATTGAAATTATGTTAGGCAAAGGGACAGATACATCATATTTCTACTTGAATATTTCTTAAATGAATTGCAATGCTTGTTTCTCTGGAATAACACCAGTCAATGCTAGCCACCCAAGGGGCCTTCCAGGATTTAATTACTGAAACTTGGGCCTGCAGATAACTTTTTTTCTGTGGCAATACTGAACAGTATAAGTTTGACTGTATTTAGAGCAGCAGCCAATCTTAAAATACAATTCATCCATCTCAGCTGTCCAACAAAAGCATGGAGCTTTCACATTATAATGCAGGATTTAAGGAGTGGGGTTTTCTGCCTTTTTTTTTTCCCCTTCAAGTTTTTGCAGGAACACCACGTGAGTTGTCTTTGGCTTCAGCAACTGTTTCTTGTATGCTTTTTGGATATCACTGTTACCAGTATTTCTGCCTTCCTGATGGAACATCTTAGGTCTGAGGTTTCATGATTCAGAGCAATTGTATCATAAAAATTGTATGTTAAAACAATTCATTTACACATATGTTTATACTGCTCCAAAGATTTTGTACACTGAGGTCAGATTATAAAGCACATGGAACTAAACTTGTATTTCAACTTCAGCTAACAGACTATTCACATACAGCGAAGTGTTTTAAATTGATGCTTGCACTTTAAGTTTGTGTATTTTTACAATTATATTATACTCTAATATATTTTGCAATGAATTAATTACATTATTTGGCAAAAATACAAATGTAGCCTCATTAAGTTTCTATTGTATTACTTAGAGCTGGCTTTGATTATAAAACCTATGAACAGCTGTAGAAAGAATAATTTTTCCTTTAGTCATAAGTTATAAAAAAGAGTTAAAATGTAAAAAAGTTACACATACAGAGTTCCACATACCATAAAATAATTATCATATTTTTAAGGTATGGAAAACTAATTTTTAAGGTTTGCAATGTATCGATCAGTGAGCTTTTTAAATCAAAAGTTATGGGGTTTTTTCTGAAGGACGATTACTAATATGCTCAACATTTTTCTGATCTTTAGAATTAAATTTAATGATTTGTTAAAAAGTAATAAATGATAAACATTAATTTAGCACAGAAAGAAATTATTTAAAATGACAGTTCTGTATTTAAGTTCTGAATGTATGTTCCATAATTTAATGTTACATTTCATGCTATGAAATAAACATGAGAACAGCTTTCAGATTTTAAAGCTGTAGTGCTACTACAAACCAGAGCACATGGAAGCAATTAACTCAGATTGCAATCATCTTATGCTGTGTTTATAGAAAATTAAGCTTTAAAAATACTTATTTAAAATTGTGATAATTTGCAAATATGCTTGGGGTATGCATCAAGAGAATTAGAAGTAATCTATTATTTTTTTAGTATCAAAGTATGCAAAGAAATATACTGTATTACTGAGGCAATAACAAACCCATACATTTTCTCTGGAATATATTTCATAATTGTTACTAATATTTATATAGATAAGCACACTGAATTCTTTCATTATTACTTCCACTAATTACCCTTCTGAATTCTTTCTACAATGTAAACAAAATGACTGGCTCAGAATTGTCCAAGAAAATATAAAGTTGCATAGACACTAACGACTTCAGCCCTGTGAGTTGTGAAATGCTTTCCCAGGTTTACTTAAACGCTCAGATTTCAGTCAGAGGTGACAGCAATAAATAACACAAAGGGTTAGGTCTGAATTTTTTGTGAAAGAAACAGTACAAAACACACTAATGCACTAAACTCCCTTACTTTTACTTCCTTTACTCCTCGAACATGTTACAGCCCACTAAACTGTGGACTAAAAGCAAGGAATATTTCATTTTTAAAACAACTCCTCAGTTTGGTTTTTGTGCCCTCAGGCAAGGACTCCTGGGTATTTTGGTTGTATAGGAAGATAGGCATCCATGCCACCAAATATTCACATTTCTGCAATATCTGGTCAAAAACTCTAAGAGCTAAAACAACTGATTTTGCTTTATATTAAGTGTAATTCAATTCACTCGAAGACAGCGACCAGTCTGCTTCAACCACTGCTCTGGAAGTGGGCCCTGAGAAAAGCCATCCGTTCCACTCAATAAAATCAATTTTGTGGGCCCTCTTCCACTTTCATTTCTGAATTCAAGTGCCAAACACCTGCAACTTCTCCAGGCAACTTCCAGACCCAAAACTTCCACTTCCCTCAGGACACATTTCAAGACATAAGTGCACCACTGCAGTGACTGGCAAAGCTCCTCAGGGTGGAGCCCCCACAGTGGAGGGGGCATCTCCCAGAGGGGACGGAGCCCTCCCCTCCACAGAGCAGGCAGGGATGGCATAATGACCACTGTCCAACCTTGGGCCGTATAATTCAGTCCCTCAAGACACAAAGCAAGCACCGAATACCCACTTTTGGCAGGTTTAAGACACCTAAAAGCAGATTTTGTTACTCAGAAGCCACTGAATAAATTTGTATTACTGTATTACCCGGAGGAAAATGGCAGCAACCATAGCTGAGTATTACCTGAAAGAACTTCCCAGATGCATTTTGGACAGTAAAATATTTAATTTAAAACTGTTTTGTCAACAAAATGTCTGAAACCGGTCCAACAGAGTGGGCAGTTTCTAACCTCAACTGGCTATTTTAGAGCCAGCATCTGGTTTAAGCCAGTTGTCCAAAACCTCCTCACAGTTTGAGGGAGAAGAGAGGTCCCCCTACGGGGCACAGCAGACCCTGGGCACTCCGTGTGACCAAGATTTCTGCTTTGTGACTGCAGAGGGACCTTATGGCACCAAAACTTCCCAGTCCTTTCACTTACCCCAGCCCAGGCAATTGTCCAGTCAAAAAACAATCAAATCAAAAATTAAGTTCCCTTTTAATAAAAGGTTATCACCACTAAATGTAAGTTATTTGAGCCATAAAGAACATATGAAACTGCATGCAGAGCATACACAATTACGGTGAGCCCTGGTCATCCTGATGGTTGCCAACATAGTAAGGTGAACCTTTATTTTTCATACAGTGCAATAAATCATGCTGGTAGATGTCACCACAGAGCATGTCTAAATCAAAAGAGAACCACTGAGGAATACCTGAAAACTATCCAGCTGAAGAACTGCAAAGAACCAGCAGCACTAAAATGTCCCACACGCCAACAAGTGCTACAGGTGTAAAAGGAAAGCATAAAAATACTTTGTGGTGGGGAAACGCTTAACAGCTTTTAATACTGTAACACACTTGCCTATCAGCATGGTTATCTGTCTGGCAGCATCTTTAATCTATTTGTCTTATATCAAAGATCAAATCTTTTCTCTGGCTCCAGGACTTCACCATTTTATGGCATCGCTCAGTGCCTAGATGAAATAAGTGCATATATCTGGGATTAATGACTCTGGCCTTACTCAGTTTAAAACATAGATACCCACGTTTTGCAGCTGAAAATCCTAATTTTCAACTCTCTTGCTTATAAATACTACGCACTTCTGAGCTGAGAAGGAATTTTCTCTCCTTAATACTCAAGGGTGAAGACTCGCAGGAGAAAAATGAGTAATGGGTCGCTCACCATTTCCCAGCTACAGAAATGAAACCATCAGCAGTTCCAACCGGATCAAACGCTTTGCTCTGTTAAGTCTGAATCAGCTTTTCCAACAGAGTAGCTAGAGGTTACAGCACATGATAAAATCAAAACACCAACGACATTTCAGAGCAAATTATCGCAAACATCAGGATTTTCAGAAATTCAAATGCAGGAGATCATTCTTAAGTCTTCTGAATAGTAAAATGTGCTCGCTTGTAAAATCTGGCAAGCACATAGCAATGTGGATCTTACGAACCTGAGCAAGAAACTAAAAAACAGTCTTTGAAGCTTCAATTAAGTATGTTTTATTCTTCATCTTATTCTCATCCTCTAGCAATTGTGTTTGCAGTGAAGAAAAAAAAATTAAAAGTCCAGAAAAGCGTCAACATAATTACAACCATATGCAACAATCTCCATAACAAAATATTTGTGGAAAAGCCTGAGTGACATGGAAGAATATCTCTCAACAACAGAATATATTTTCCTGATATAGTCCTCTTGCATTTTTAAACACAATTTGTGAATATTTTTATGTAAGTCATCCTCACAGTCTGTACAATTACTAAAGATAGTAAGTCAAGGGCAGTGCCAGTTTTGTATCAGAGCTTCCATCACACTTAGTTATTTTGTTGTGCTTCATATGCTTGTCCTCTAGAATTAATGTCAACTGTCATTTTCAAGACTATCATCTAGATTGTGTATTCCCTCCATTTTATGAATTCTGAACTTTGCAGAAACTCCTGAAATCCCCTGAACTCAGTCCTCCTTTTGGACTCTACTCTGAACTCCAATACTATTTCTTTCCAGTACTATTAGTAAGAGAATTAGATTTAGAGCAATTGCTTTGCACAGAAATTCGAATTTCTGTCACTGTTTCAGGATATTTGAAAACTCAGGCACTGAGCAAACACACCACACTGATAAAGCTCATGTGGTTAGTGTATTTTTTACTAATACTTAAAAATTTCAAGGTATTTCTGCTTCCTTTCACTTGGTAAAGTGTCATTTTGTCTATAGCACTACACTACACAAGTCAGACTTTTGACAGACCTATTTCAGCTTCTTGTATTTTAATATCCGAGAGAATCATTATTTAAGTAATTTTAAAAGCCGTTTAATCCTCATTTCTCAGCTGCATTGTGGAAAACACTACTGCTTACTCCTTATGTATGTAGTAATGTTTAAAAGGGTTTCCTAGCCCTTTTTTGAGAATAATTTAAGGTTGGGATTTGAAAATTTAGTTTGGTATCCTTTACAAACTTCCCATTGAATATTTGCTATTATAGGGTAAGAGGCTGTTTTTGCAGTCATCTTCAGAAAATGAAGGTATCTTTAGCCTTTAATTCTTCCTTTTCCTGGACACCATTACAAGGTGCTCCTACAATCCGCTGAGCTTTAGGCATTTAAAACTGAGGCTTCTGGATACTTGGGAAACTATCATGCTATATCATGCAGGATCTTTATTAAATATGCTACGGCAGCTTAAATAGTAATTTTCATTGGGTTATGGTACCATAAATACTTATTCACAGATTTTCCCTCACTGAGATTTGTGACTCCTTATTTTATAGCACTCTAGAGGTATGCAGATATATTCAAAGGTATTTAAAGGGTAGCTGGTCCTTCTGCTTCCCTTTCATTTTATTAATAGGCTCACAGAATCACAGAATTTACAAGGTTGGAAAAGACCTCTAAGATCATTGAGTCCAACCATTAAAGTAGCATTGCCAGGTCCCCCTCTATACCATGTCCCAATTTGCCACATCTACACATCTTTTAAATACCTCCAGGGATGGTCATTTCACCACTTTCCTAGACAGCCTGTTCCAATGCTTGACAATCCTTCCATGAAAAAATGTTTCCTAACATCCAACTTCTCCGGTGCAACTTGGGGTCATTTCCTTTTGTCCTACCTCTTGTTACATGGGAGAAGAGACCAACACTCACCTGGCTACAACCTCCTTACAGGTAGTTGCAGAGAGCAACAAGGTCTCAGAGAGCTCAGTGATCACTTCCATCAGCTCCCCCAATACCCTTGGGTGGATCCCATCCGGACCCATAAACTTGTATGTGTCTACGTGGTGTAGGAGGTCCCAGACCATTTCCCTTGGATTATGGGATCTTCGTTCTGCTCCCCCTCCCTGCCTTCCAGCTCAGAGGGCTGGGTACACAGCAATTAGATATTGCCCTCAGTGCGAAATTCTTAACTGCCTCTGCATTTTAAACCTCATCTCCTCCACACCACACCTTCAGCGATAAGAACGTTAATCGCAGCTCTAAATGCATTCTTTATCTTATTAGAAATATTGAATTACCCTAAATAAAGAACTGTTCCTTAAACAGTACAATAGTCCTCCTTTATTTGGTAATGAATCATTTATCTGGAGAGAAATTGTTTGATTCTGAGTAGACAAACCTGAGTGTCTTCAAGTGCTAATCACAAATACTTTATTAACACATCTCCTCTAAACAATAGAACTGAACAAGTACTCCTGAAAACAATGTGCTGTCTTATAAATGTTTATTAATTGTCTGAAGAGATGATATTAGCACTCCTTACTCAAAATTAGGGATTTTCAGCATGTAATTGTTACCAGACATGGAATTCATAAATCGTCTATTGTAAATCATGCAGTTTGTTCTGTTTAGTTCAGCTGTCTGTTATTATTCTCTCTAAGAGTGGAACTTCTCCCTAACTTCAGCTTAAGTCAGGCATCCTAACCTAGCACCAAATTTAAGATACAGCAGAGATTAAACACCCTCTGCATATGTCAATCAGTTTTAGAGAAGGGTCAGGTCTTCTGTGTAAAATCCTGTTTCATCTGCTATTAAAAAAATCAGATAAGAAAAATCTGACCTTAATAAATTAAAACTATGTCTGACAAAGTAGTTTGCATTAAGAAACTGTCTATCCGCAATACAATGTAAACTATGGGATAATATTCAATTGCAGAAGCAGCACATTTGCCTTTGGAGAACATTCCCAGTCAAGCATAGATATACACAACATAAGAATATAAAATAGTCACAAATGAAATAAATTCAGCATTTGTTTCAACTGTTATTAAACAATTTTTAAGTAATGCAAAATAAACAGATACCAATCAACACATTTCTGAGCTACAAAGATCATATGTTGCTATCATTTCTAAGTGAAGCTAGCAAGCTTTATATAACAACTCAAAGTTTAAAGAACTTATTTTCAGTTATTGACATTTTTATTGATCGCACTGATGCCAAGTGGAGGTAAATTAGATGAGCAGTGGAGCTCAGTTAAGCAGTAATTCAATACAACTACACAATAATTGCTGATGGGCACTCACCTAGAGCAGAAGTCTCAGCAAGATCAATTAGCTACTTGCCAATACTGCCAAGGTTTAGGGGATGTCCCCTGCATTCTAAGTCACTGCACCTCTGCAACTTCTGGAAAGACTTTGTGCTGCATTCTACAAAATCCCTTACGGAGTGTCCTTGCTTACCCTGCAATGCATCTTAAGACAGTAACAGGTTTACTTGCAACTTCAAAATGCTTCTCTAATTATTTTTATGGCCTGAGTTAAAAATGAATCAGTTTACCATTACAGGTTTTCCTTAGATCATTTAAAAGTATTTTCTTGTAAATGAGACCATATAATTGCTTCCCTTCCAAGAATATTTGAAAGAGCTGCTAAAATAATTGAACAGTGCTGAATATGAGAAAAGGCAAAAATGAAAATAAGAAAGATACATTAAAAATAGAGAGTAAGAAAAAAAATAAAAACTAATCTTTAATTATGCAACAGGGTCATATAACTTGATAGTGTGGAGATCTGAAGTATTCTCCAGAACATCTAGCCCACTGCCCCATACAGAACCATTCTGTTTCACATAGATAGCTTCCAGTAATCCCAAATATAAAATTGATTCATACACTAAAACTTTATAGAACTATTCAACACCAAAAAGTAAGAGATAAAGTAAAAGCCGTTTGTCAGTGGCAGCCAAGACTTATCCAGCATCAAGGATCAGGAGAAATACATTCAAGCAATCTGAGATAACAGATGGACACCTATGCCGCAATGCTCTGCTTTTCATGCTAATTATTCCCATACAAACACATCACGAGTTCTCAAACTTTCCAAACTAAAGTCCCATTTTATCTAAATCAGCCAGCAATATACAAACCAGGAATCTAGGAGAGAAAATTTTCCAGATTTCCTTCTGAGCACTGTTCCATTTGTCTACTTTCTGAGCCCAATTCCAGCTGTTGCAAAGGAATGCAATGCAAAAAAAAAACCTTCAAAGAAATCTGATTCTGAAAACCATTCATCTCTGCAGGATATGAAGCCTATCAGACTTCCAAAATAAATACCTTCCTTCCTTCGAAAATAATAAAATATTAATCCATCTTATCTCTTCCAAATATCTCAAAGTGTCACTGTTTGAACCTTAACGATAAGTATGTCAAGAGAATGTTAAAAGAAACCCCAATTTGACCTGTTTGATGATGACTGGGCTTGACAGACCAGATGAGAGGTAATTTAGGTAGCGAAAGATGTTAACACAATACATAGCAAAAACATTCCGGTCTCATGTGGTCACTGCAGCTTTTCATATATTGACACAATAACTGCCAGGCACCGAGTTGTTTTGGGGTTTTTTCAGAAATGCTAACATTAGTTTTCTTTTCTTTCCACCATAATATTCTAAATTAATTATGAAAATTAGTTATGTAAGAATAGACTAGCCCATGCAATTCTGCCATTCCTTTCCGTTCAGGCCACTGGGTACTGTATAAACAAAACCCAGCATGACCTTTCAATTAAATCAGGTGGTTGACACAGGGTTGGTTTTTTTGCTTAGAGGGACTCCCTGGTACCATAGAAAGATTTATAAAAGGTGATTTCTTCCTCAAATCCTGTATGATTGTAGGAATCAGATACAGTAGGGATGTGATCTGCAAAGCAATATAATTAATTCACATTTTTAGGCAGGGCAAGGAGGATCTAATAAATGTGAATCAACAGCTGAAAGCCAGTCAGCCTAATATCAAGTTTCTAGAAAGACAGAGCAAATCATTCACAATGCCATGTCCAAGAACACCAAGGGGCCTCAATGCCATGTCCAAGCGCAAAAGTTGTTTGGGAATAGTCAACATGAATTTAACAAGGGCAAATCTTGCCTGATCAACCTCACTGCCCTCTAATAAGAGATGTCACAGTTAATGGACAAGGGGAGAAGAGTAGATACTGTTCTACCAGGACCTCAGCACGGCTATCAACAGCCTTCCTTTAGTCAAGCTGGTGAAACACAAGCTGAAAAAATTAGCATTGGTGGAAAACTGCCTGGATCAGTCAGGTTCAAAGTTTGGCAATCAGCAGAACAAAATCCAACAGGCATGTGATTCAGAGTCATGTTCCTCGGGGATCAGTGTTCACCATAGCTTTATTACTAATCTTCATGATGGGATGGAGCACACATAGCAAGATTACAGGTGACAACAAACATGGGGGGAAAGGATTGATAAGCTGGGACATGGAGCAGCCATTCAGAGGCACCTCATCACACAGAAAAATGGAATGACAAGCACCTCATGGAGTACAACAGGGCCTGCACCCAGTACCCAAGCACCCTAAGCACCACTGCAAGCTGGAGGCAGCTGGCTGGAAAGCAGCTCTGTGGAAAAGATGTTGGAAATCCTGCCAGGCAATGAGTTGCACAACAGGTAGCATCAGGCACTTCCAGCAAGGGCAAGGAATGGCGTTCTGGGCTGTGTTAGCAAATCCAAGATCAGACTGGTTTTAAAGACTTTGCTTTCAATGTCTTTGTTTCGTGGTTTTGAAAATCATATTCCTTATATAATATAAACGTAATCCTCATGGGTTATACTACAACTGAGAGGAGTTTTCAGCTAATGACTTCCTCCTCAGCTCTCGCTGTCTTTTCTTTCACATATTTCGACTTTTCATGGATTTTCATTTAAAAAATAAGTTAAAAAGTTAGGAAAAGAAAACAGGCCAAAGTCTGACAGATACATTTTTGTCTGGGTTTTTTTCGCTTTAAATGAACACTCTTGTGCTAATGAACCATAACACATAACCCCTGTTCATAGTATATTAGTTCAAAAGAATAAAAGCCAAAAATAATTGGCATCGGCGAAGATTTCAGATTTAAAGAGAATGAGCACAATACATGCCTTGTGCTATTCCTCTGTACTGTATTAGAAACTCTGTAATATTCCATCATTACAAAATGTGCTTGTGAAAGAATATAAAAATAGGCAAACAAAATAAAGACCAAAACACTCAAGCTCGGAACACACAGTGCACAAAGTACATTCCCATTGTATTTACCCAGTCATTAGCTATCTGTTTGCATTGTATATGGGGAAGTGCAAAGTAAACCAGAAAGCCTGCTTGCGTAGGCACTGACATCAGGACTGTAGGGTTGTTAGATGCTGGACAACCTTTTGCAAAAAGCTTTTATGATTTGAAAACATTCTAAAACAACAGATACAGATTTACTGTGAGAACTGAGAAAATTCTAAGCCCTCATTGCTCTGCTTTCCCTAATTAACACCCTTTGCTATGGCGGGCACAGTCCCAGGCATTGCATGACAGAGGTATCATGCCTTCTGTTGACGTAACACTCTTGAATTTCAACATATTATAATTTAAAATCCATAAATACAGAGCACAAGATTATGCGTTTCTCTGTTAATCAAAAGCCATTATTTCTCTCCCATGCCATCACCAAGGCACACAAAAATAGAAGGAAGAGTGATCACCGCTGTGAAAAAATCCCCAAGATCTGTTAACGATCTTAATGATCTTCTAGAGAGCTGCAGCTCACATTTGCCAAGTACAAATGAGAAAGCAGGGAAAACACCCCAGAAGAACAGTAGCACAAACACATCCTTTTCAGCCCCAAAGAAACTACGGAGCACTAATTCAATTCATATTCATCTTTAGGACAAAATACAAACATGACTCTTTGGCTGAATGGCTACTGTAAACCTGTGGGCTTTGCAAGCATGATAATAAGAGAAGAGTATAGAAGCACCATGCTGGCACATACCTCCCAAAAATTAGTTCTTCCTATTATTTCTTGTTATCTAAAAAAATGTTTCGTCAAAATGGACAGGAAAACAAAATCACCTATATAGGAAGCTTAATGTGATGACTGGTTTGATTTTTCATGATTGACGTATACCAGCAGTTCAGCATCATTCACACAGCTTAGTCCAAATGAAATCTTGGAAAGAACAAAACCTTCCCCTCCAAAAAAGGGAAAAAATTTACCGTTTAAAAAACCTAAGAGTTATTCTTCCATTTTGGAAGCACATCAAAACAATATTTATTTCACTGTTTTCAAACTTCAAAATTGCCAGTTAAATCTGCAGCCATATTTCTCCATTCTTTTTCCTTCTGATTTGTGTACCGTAAGGCTTCGGGAAGCACAAGCACTGCCACTTCATTCAGGGGAGATACAAAGGCATGTTACAATATGATTGTTTTTAATCACTTCAGCTGCCAAGCCAAACTTAATAGTAATTTGAAACCCTTATCTCAGCCATCTTCTTCATCTGCTTCATGTTTTATTAAAACTGCTAGTATATCTATTGCTAGTAAATTGTGACAAAATTAAAAGCAAACAGATTAGAGTATTTTGCAACTGACTGGAGAAAGGTATGATGAACATGTAGGACTCCTAAACAGTGAAGCTGCCTGGAATACAGCCAGAAATTTGTCTCTACTCCTTTGCAGAAACTGTCAGTTACAAAGAATAAAGCTATTGCACAGTGCAGCTATTTCCAAGCAAATTGTTAAGACTCTAGCAATTGAAGTGGGTGTAAATTACAATTCTTAAAGAGAAACAGGGGGTTTCCTTCTAGCCTTCAACAGATATCACAGGGGAGAGGGAGAAGATACCACCTTCAGGTTTTGTTGAAAATTATGCTGTTTGCTCTATTCAAGTTAACACATTTGTGATATCCAGTGAGACTCCATTCTAGCCAATATCAGAGGGGACTTTAGTTCTGACAGAAGACGACTTTGGGGTGTTTTGATACTACTCAGGTTGTACTTTTCCTCTCGAGGACAACAAACTTCATATTATTGCCTATGGATTGAAGAGACTTTCCTCCCTATGCTGGTGATAAAGAGGAAAGTAAAGGAAATGTACACGTGTTTAACTCAGTCACAACTGAATGGCTTGTCCGATTTGTATATCCAGTAGATCATGAAGCACAGCCTTTCCTAATGTTATCCAACACTTTCATAGCTCTTTCTTCCTGATGGTTTCAATTTTAAGTGTTTACTTTCACTGCAATCCTGACTGTGCTATTAACGTTGTCACATTCAGTCAAAAATAGAAGTAACCTATATATTGGCCTTTACGTATCTCATCATTTATTTGAGCCTTGTTTTGAAACACTGCAATCCCTGGCTCTGTTTTTCTGCCTCTCAGTGCTACTCAACCTTAACTATTGCAAAGCAGGACTCTATTATGTTACACAAGGGCTGAGAATTGGCCCTCATACCTCTCATGTTCAAAGTGCCAGGTAACTCACAAGGCAGTGAGCACCGGGCTCCTGACTGCAGCCGGCACAATACCTGTTAGCACACAAATAAAGGACTGAGATCTCACACTTGCAATGAATTTTAAGTATTGCAAAGGGCTTTTCAAGTCAAATAAATATGATTTACTTCCACAGGTGCAAGTGATCTTCATCATATTTTTAGCAGCACTCCCAGCTCATGACTAAGAGCAGGACTAACTTATGCAGAACTACAACCCACAGTAAAGCACTAAAGCACTGGAACAAATGCAAACAAGCAGCTCTTTTTTTTCCCAGAAAATATTTAAAAATGTCAGTGAGGAGAACCTGGTTTTAATGATGTAAAATATACCTACCGCAAAAAATATTTTAAGGGCTGATTAAAGAAAAACTGCCCACGTAATTATAAAAATGTGTAGCCTATAGAACTTCAATAACAAACCAAAATTCTATTTTATTCAACACTGTAAAACTGTTTTATTTAAGATACTCCACAATTTTATTTAACTATTGGCTGCAGTCAGATTAGGGAAGATATTTTCTTTGGCAATGCATGTTTGTATGCTTAGAAATACATTTTATTCTGGTCATAGTTTAAGTTACTAACACGGGAATGCATGTTTCAGTAGCAGATTTTTCTTTCATCTTTAATTCGAGCAGAAGGGTGAACTACCACAACTCAGACCAGAAATTCACTTCTGCAATATGAAGTCACTTGGCTGCAAGCATTTCAACAGTTTTCATAGTACAACTCTAGTAGGTACCACAATAATTCTGTATTTAAAACTGGTATGTGGTATTTTTTTGAAATTCATAGCAGCTAATTATATTATGTCATCTAGAGTCTATCTAGCTGTGATGTCCCCAAGAAGCGATAATGAGTAATAGCCTGACCAATGCATCAATTATTATTCAATTATTTCTGCTTACTTTCTATTAGACTGTTTGCACACATTAAATACAACATATAGGATCAGTGAAACAGAAAAAAAACCTATTATTTTACCACAGTGGATACTTCTCCATCCAACAAATGTTATGTGAGTGGTACAGATTATTACATCTGCATCTTTTAACTGAATTAATTCCTGGAAAAGCCATGGTTTTAACCACAGAAGGCTCAAATTATGTACTCATATCATCACAGAAGTCAAACAACTTTCTAAAAGTGATTAAAAGGTTCTCATCTCTGACAGGCAAACTCTGAATTCAGTACGGAAAGATGTCTGAAACACAGCCTGCAATAATTTTCAGCCATCCTTTTTTTGCAAGCCATCCCACCTATTAATAATGCTTGCTCAGGGGCAAGTTCAGCCCATGGGTAAAGAAACAAGTCAGAGGGAAGGACAGGAAAAGTAATTTTTATTCCAAATGTTTACTTTATCCTTATTTCAAAATAAATTCTCATTAAATTAGCATAATAGATTTCTGTATCTATGTGCAAGCCAAGTGTCGATCTCTGTCCATGGGAAGATGAATTTCATCATTTAAATTTGCAAACCATGAAACACATCACTGTTAACCACAAAAGTGCTGTTGCCTCAAAAAATAAGATATTCCCAAATCTACAATCCATTTTAAGAGAACCTTTTAAACCACATAGCTTTATATTTTCTGATTTCTAAAGCACTCTAAATTTAAAGAAGTTCTGAAACCAGTACATAAATGGGCAGATATGGACAGAAAACCCAGTGCTTTTCAGTCACACAGTTATGAGTGCAAAATTGCTGTGTAAAAATCAGATCTCTCTCAAAAGGTAGATAAGCTTCTTTACAAAGAAGTTTTGAAATCCTAGCTCTGCCAAAGTTGACTAATGACTTGTTGATCTCAGTGGTTCATTACCTTTGAACAGAAAACTTAGATATAGACCTTTCCTTTCTCTTTCAGTACTTTTGAAAAAGTCACAGTCACATAATCACTGTGATTATGACATTTTTCTCTTATTTCTTAAGCAGATGATTTATGGACTATCAACTTTAAAAGGAAGAACTAGGAGACTAGATTAGATTTACCTTTTTGCAATCACTCAGTTTTTCTTGAATGAGAAGTTCTAAGAGGAAGAAGTCAGCAGGAACATTTCAGTAAGCTTCAGGACAGATGTGGATTTTTTAATTTTTTTTTTTTTTAAGTCAGACCATATATTTAGGTAACCAAATACAAACTTCTTAGTCTAACTACATGTATCTTTTAAAGGAAAAAAAAAAACAGACACCTTTAAAAAGAAAACTTACAGGAGAAGAACTGAAAAAAGGAAGACTGCAGAGTCCCACAAATGGCTTTTAAAAACAAAGGTTAAAATAATAAAATTTCCTTTTCTGATTCTCCATGACAAACGCACCGTAACTGTGGCATATTTTTCAGATGGTTGTGCAATGTCCATAAATGTACTGCATTGCCTTTTAAAACTTCCAGAAAGGCAAGACACACTGGATAATGAAGATTCCTCTTAACTGCTGCTTTTACCATTTCATGTGGCATGGTGCAATTGAATCATTGTGTTGAGGAACTTTGAGTCCTCTCAAAAAATGCATTTTATTTTGACTAATAGAGCTTAAAATAAGTGTGTCCAAGTTACAAGTTTAGTCTTACAATTGGCTGCTAAACAGCTTCATTTAGGTCTCCTAATATACAATAAGCACTGGATATTTATGTAATATAAAGTACAAAGCCATATAGAATTCTGATATAATATTGCTGAAATCAACAACATTAGAGAAAGCAAAACCATGAAATGTTTCCTCCCAAGAATACAAAGTGATATTCTTTTTTTATCTATCAATAATATTATTCCTAATGCTGTAATATTAGAATACAGTCTTGGCATATTCTTTCTTGGCACTTTTCAGCTATTCACTTATTGCAAGGTTATTCATCAATGTGCAGCAGAACTAACCTTGTTGGCTGAACAGAAGAAGCAAAGCACTATAGCTTTCATTTTAAAGAACTAGAGCTTGCCAATTGTACACATGTACATCAGTTAAAGAAAAAAACAGGTGACTCTTAGGGCAAACCATCCTCTCCATGGCATGTAAAAGGAGTGGAATACTAAAAAAGAGCTATTCAGAATGAAATCTTAATTTCCCAGATTTCATTACCAGGGCCTATGTTTTCACTGTGGGCAACTCAGAGCCAAGTTGATAATGCCAGAGACATGTGGGGATTGAGAGGATATGGTATCCAAATAATGACTGAAATCTGCGCAGCTTGTGTTTCCTACCACCTCCTGGGCAAAGAGTTAGGTGCTTTTAATGTTACTTTGAGTAGAAAGTCACATTTTATCTATATTCCTTCCTAATCTGCATAACTCCAAATGTAGGACAGCAGTTTCTTTAAAATGTACAGGAGAAATGGTATGTTTTCACTACATAATCAGAAAAAGTGAAACGCTTTTGAAGTGGCCACTTCAAGCCTCCATTCAAGAAGACATTTGCACTCCTCAGACATCTAAGTTACTGTTAGTCATGTGTGCATGCTTAGTTCTTCAGCAAACACAGCTGGGTGATGAGCACACCACTTGCTGGAACATGGACAAAAGGCACTTCTTCAGTGATGACAGGGAACAAAAAATTATTTCCAAGCAAATGTATCTGAGGAACAATTCCAGCTACAGCTACACAGATCAGCTTTTCCAGAAACTCCAGAAACTTCTGTATGTAGATTAATAAAAGATGTATTTGGCTCTTTATAGAGAAACTTGTTCAGTTTTGAATGTTGTTTTATAAAATTATCACTTCAGTGTTTGGTACAGAGGAAGCAGCCCTTCCTTCCCTCCTTCCTCAGTCACAACCAGCATAAAATCCTCACCAGCTTTCTCTCCTTGTCAGATAAGTGTCATTAGATGGATTTGTGCCGTGTGTGCCCAGAACTTTGTCTCTTGCTCACCATGGTCACTGTTAAGTGTAGTAAGAGTAACAAGCATTTCCAACAGGATGCAGACAGATGCCAGTATTGCTACAGCTCTTTCAATAAAGCTGCCTTTCAAAATCCCACTGTGGTAGCAAACAGCACAACTATAAAAAAAGAATCACAGGCACTGCTGATATATAGCATATGAATTATATGCACAACTAGGAGTATCTTAGCTCATTCTCTTTTGCTGGTGTTACAATGCAGAATAGAGCTTTCTCTAGCACAGATCTCATCACAGATACAACCACAGGAAGAGAGGGACACACAAGGTTCTCACCTAGTGTTGTTATTTTTCTCCTGTAACTGACTGCATTTTTTTTTTTCCTTGGGAACTAGTTCCAGGCTTACATCTGCTATTCAGGCATTTTTAACTGGCTTTAGTCACTTTTGTAGCTTTTTAATTTCATCACTTTAACTGCTAGATCCCTATATGATAGCAATGAACATCTGCATTCAAAAGGACTACTGGACAAATAAGACTAGTCGAAAATTTCTTCCTCTGTGCCTACCTATAACATGGAAACCTCAGCACTGTCATAACTTATCCTACCATTGTAGATCCAGATTTGAGGCTTTAAGCCAGGTTTGACATCTGGGCACTAAGAAGTTGTGTCTGCCCCAGGGAGAACAGGCAGTTCCCTTCTCAACGAAGCAGCAGAAGTTCCTAGACTAGTTTTTTTAGGTAGTAAAATTGCAGCCCCCATTTTCTCTTCTATATTAAAAATCTTAATGTAGCCAATAGCAACAGTATAAAATTCACAGTACTCTGGAAGAGCACAGAAGCTCAGAAGAGCTCAAGAGGCTTTTTTCACATCCTCTTCTACAAATACATTCACCGCAGAACTGAAATAACTTGATCTTGTGTGCGTATATAAAACATCAATAAATACACACTGTTTTACAGCCTTTTATGTATTAATTAAATTAAACCTGCAAGAAAATTAAAAAGGCAAAGTTCCTTACATACAGTATTTTTAAAACTTCACTGAGCCATTAACATGGAAGGATAGATTTTTCTGTTTTATTCTGTAATTTTTCCCTATTCTGCACAGATTTTTATACGACACAGACCACTCTTCTCTAATCATGCTATTCTGAACTATGTCTGTTCCTCTAAACTAATAGTCTAGCCAGACCATTTCTAATAGCCAAATCAAAATATAAAAGCCAGGAAAAAAATAGAATATACCTGCATGAAGCAGCACTTTACGAGCCCAAAACAAGCCACTAAAGTAATTTTTTCAGTAAGTAAGACAAGACTTTGGATTGTATGGTCCAAAGAAGTAAACCTGACACAGTACAATTTAAAAACTCCACATTATTCTATACCCTAGCTTGCCAGGATGCCTTAGTATGTATTAACTTGCTATACCTGTGGCTAGTAAAGGATTCTAGCATCTCACTGAGGCATTTGGAGGAATTATGCCAAAGGCTGAGCAACTTCAACCACTCAGGGAGTTTTTTATAGCTCCGAAGCACTGGAAATTGGAAGAAAGAAATGCTGATGTTACTGAACTCTAATATGGTATTAGAGGGGGGAAAAAAAAAAAAGGAAAAATATCACTGGATCACAGGGCAGCAAACATAGGATGTGCAGTTCAGAGAAGGTTTTTTTTCCCTCCTCACAATGTGGATTAAAACCATTTCATTTCTATCAGCTCCATGGGCTATCAGAAATGTAAATTTTAGAATTACAACATGATTCTAATACAAGCAGTTTGAATTAAAATTGTAAATGTAAACTCTACCTTAGAGTAAGTAAAAACACAAAAAAGTTCCTTCCATTAGAAGAATTCCTGAGAGCTAGAAAGATGAAAATGCAAATGGGGGAGAGTGCTCAGCAAAGAGAAAATCTTAATTCTGCCTGAGTGCCCATGTTTTTGGGTTTTTTCAGAATCAGTATATGGAAGATCAAACACATTGTTCAAAGTTATAAATCACAATGAATGAACATGGGTGTATCAGCAGGACAATCATGCTGGAGCTCAGCCTCAGGCATATGAACATTTGCACGCCAAATTAAGTATCAGAACACGGAAAAAACGTCCTCACTGGATACACTAAGGGCATACTTTACACTCTACAGTCGACTGATTAAGGTGAATCAAACACCGAACTTGTTCAGTAGTTAGAACTTTTGATTTCACTGAGCCACAATGACTTTCAGCATATTCTGCCACTTTACCACTTTGTATTGCCCAGGGATAAACTTGCGCCTCTTCAGGAATTTGCATTAAAAAAAAAGTACTTGGCTGCACAGTTGTGTGCCCCACCAATGCAAGGAAAACCAGCTCTGACAGAAGACAAACAGGGTTTGATGCATCTGGAAGAAATGCTGCCCTCTGCCTAACAAACAATGCAGCTGAAAGTGGGACAGTAAAGGGTTATTTTGTTTCAGTGCCAAAAGCCTTTGTTCAATACATTACTTGAAAATAAGTAACTCCATAAAAAGCATTCAAGTTAACCCTAAGTTTTAAAAATGTTCTTTTCTCAGATGAATGCTTTTGTTGAAAGTCCCTATCTTGCAGGGCTTTGCCTACCATAAATGTCTGCCTGGAGAAGCAGGCAGTCTCAAGCTCATCACTATCTTGAGGTTTCCCTACTCCATCCATGGTGAAGTGTTCATGGGCACACACCTGTCCTGCAATCCATCCTTTCCATCTGTGAACTCTGGTCCCTCAGCAGGAAAGCTGGCACGTGCAGCACACTCCAAAAGAGCAGGCATTTATCCACATACACTGGGAACAGTCCCTCAAAACCTTACTGCTGGACTTGTTCTCTCACTCACAGAAGACTTTTAATGAGGCAGTGCTTACTGTTTTCCTCTCCTTTCAGTGCCTATAGAAACTGCCAAGCTCTTGTCTCATTTTTGCCTCTGCCTCATGAAGAAGAAAAAAGGAAACAGCTTTAACCCCATAGCACATGAGAAAGCTTACTCCAATCTGTAATTTTTAGACAGAACAGACCCAAAGCCAAGTAGACAGGGAACACTCACATAGTGTAGAAATCCATGTCCAAATCAGTGCCAGTGGGATTCAAATGTGGTTTAATCATTTGCTATCAAAAGGATGTGCCACAAGTGGCTGACTGAAATATCACCTAAAGGCAAGGCACTGGTTCATGTCCTCTCTCACACAGGGAATGAGACTGTGCCCAAAGCCAAGAGGAGCGAGTGTGCATGAGCAACCTCATGGCTGGGACTACTCTTAGCCCACGTGCCCATTCTTGCATGGACTTCTTCATGAAGTGTTTCACAGTAGCTGAAGAGACTTCAAGCTGAGCTGCAGATGAATAAGACATTATTATATTTGTTATGTCTAGAGACTGGACTAATTGGACATGTAAACACTCAGTGTTTACACCTCTACAGAGTATATTCTGGGGCCAATTTTATGAAAATCCACCACAATTTTTGAGCACTTAATTTTCCAATGTTGAATGTTGTTTTAGGATTTGGGGGTTGTTTGTGCTGTGAAATGTATTTGGGAGGTTTACACAGTACAGAATACTGTATGTCCTGTTCAATATTTGGCTATATTGAATTCATTACATCATTTTTCTCTGCTCAGTACTGAATTTATTCCAGCCTAGAGGGAAGACAACACTGCCTTGTAGCTGAACTGATAACATATGCCACAATTATAATCATTTGCTGTTTTCACTGCAGAGGAATTTGTTCTTCCTTATGTTCACTAAAATTAAATAAGTAAGCATAAAGTCTCATGGGTAAATTGGACTTTATGACATGATAACATCAAACAAAATGTCTTAGAAGTCCATTTCATCCCATGCTGCATTTCTCACATCTTGTACTGCATTTCTTAGTTATTAACCAAGGTATCTCTATGGGTATAGGTATCAGAACATAAGACAAATGAAAATTAAGAAACGTCCATGCAGTGAGCCAAACTATAGTAAGAGACTTTTGTGTAACATCCAAAATAATTTTGGCCTCAAAGATTCAGTGTGAAGAAAGCCCAGGCACCACCCTTTGAACAGGCATTGCTTGTTAGATTTTGGTTCTCTTTTAAATGTGATAGAGGTTAAGAAAAATGCCATCTCTGCCAGACAAACACAACCACCAAATCCCTACAGTTGGGCTCACGAGCCCAGGACTGTGCAGGCACTGTAGCAGTGAGGGGCAATGGTCTAGGAGTGGGCCCACAGTGGAGTACAAGGCACAAAATTTGTTCTTTCTTATTTACAAAAGAAAACAAACAAAAAATCCTAAATGTTTACTGCTGTATCCAAACTCCTTGGAAAGCTCTTTAAGATAAACAAGAACTCTTAGCTTGATAATTAATATAGAGGATTCACATTAAATTCATAAGTCAAATTCCTAATTTGAAAGATTATTATATTAATATACATTTTACTGAACTTTTCAGAATCACTAATGAATCTTACTTTTCAAACATTTTTTGTAGTGCATAATTTTTTTTTATAGATGAATAACAAAACTTCATTTCCTTTGAGAAACCCTGGGTTTCTAACATTTTGTCTATTCACCTTTATTTTATACATTGTGTAACAAAATATGCTCACATTCAATGCTATTATGCAAGGCTTCAGACTTGCACAGCAAAAATTGCTTCTAGTTCATCCTGCATCATAAACTGGGAGTTTGCTGAACTGCTTATAGTCACATTTAATAAATACGAGCAACATTTTCATGTATTTTTGTCTCCAGTCACCGAATGGCAACTTTGTTGATATTTCCCTTACTGCTCCCAATCCCTCACTTAAGAAATAACTTTATTGGTTTTCACCATTATGGCTTATTTCTGTATAGTTTGATTTTCTTTTCCTTCAAATCCCTGTTCTTTTTTTATTGCTAAACAATTTATGCCCACCTCGAATTTATTTCCCTGTATCTATTCTAGCTTTTCTTTATATTCTATAGCAATATTTTCTAGATCACACTCCTACTGACAGAAACTGATGGTGTGATCTATAAAACCAGACTTTTATATTGTAGCTTGTGATTGCTGCTAGATGTGCCAAAAGAGTGATAGTCAAACTTGAACAGGGTAACAAATGAAGGACCACATTGTGTCAATATTTCATCTCTTCCAATTTTACTGCCTATTGTAACTGTGTCAAAGAAAAGTTAAAAAACATCAATTTAGACGTAATAATTTTCTTACATCAGCTGAACAACCACACTGCTGTACCTGCGTGTTTTACTGTGCCTTCTCCTTGGATATATATGTTACATTTAGTCCAGAGCCTCTTTCTTCAGTCATTCCATGAAATGGTACTCAGTGAAAAAAGTCTATGTCCTATGAAAAGTTGTCCAGGCTGGCCTCAATTATCTTTCTCATCAGCTTGGGGTAACATATTTGAGTCTTCATTTATTATTTCTCCAGCTGAATAGAGAACAATTTAAATTTCCTTCATTTCCACAATTACGTAGTTCTAACAATTTGTACCTCAAGCTCCTCCAGCTTCTTAACATACACACATTCCATTATGTCTCAGAGGTCAGTTCAAAAGGCAATTTGCCTCAACAGATCTTGTCAGAATGAAAACATTTAACTATAAATGAGTAACAACGACACCAGAAGCGTTGCTTTCAATACAGCCAGACTTTAATACCAGTTTATAGCCTGCTCATTAAAATAAGATTTTAAGTGGCACCAGCACAAAATCTGATGCTATCCACCAGAATTTCAAAATAAATCCCACAGACGAAGTTATTAATTAGTTCTTTTTGCACTAAGTATGGACACAGGTGCATAATCTGAAATTCAAACCTAGTCCCATGGATATTTTTAAGTACTGCACTGCATTCACTTTCTTAAAGCACCACAGAGAGCCACAGAGGACTGTTACAGCTTCCTTGGGAAATCCCACCTTAACTTCTACTCATAGGAAAACTGAAATATTGGAACTGATTGGATTATCTCAACACTCCAAATTTCAAAGACAGATAATGCAATGGTATGAAGAAGTATTCAGGACAAACATTCAGAAAGCATTTTGTTGGAAAGGTGAAATTTTTTCATTAGGACGCTGTAAAATAATTACTTAAGACAGCTCCTGTTCAATATCAGTCAATACCAGTTCATTTTATTTAAAAAGTTCACACTGCTGTCATTACATTTCTTTTTCTTGTTTTTTAACTTTTCTGGGCACATTTTTTCCTCTGGTAACACACTTTAGGATAAACCTGATGTGAAACTCTTACATCTTTGAAAGATATTCCACGACATACCCATTTTTCCTTCACCTGAAATGTTTCTCACAAAACCAGCTCATCTAATAGTTTCCCCTAATGCCACACTCTAGCAGGAAATTACACCACTTACTGGAGATTAGGCCTTATTTTGCTGCAGGAAGAAGAAATCTAAAGTACCACCAATCAAACAGTCGAATACTGTTATATCCAATTTGTAGATACAGAACGCAAGATTTGAAAAAAATAAGATCATGTAACTCAACTCTCAGAAACAGGTTATTTCACTGAATTTTCTGAGTCCTATCCTCTGATTAATACCAGTCTTCTGGAAGACTGATACCTCTGTGCAATTCTGAGAAACACATCGAGTCCTCCAGAAGGGCTCCTGGGGACTGAGGTGTGTTCACCTGTGCATTTCTTTGGTAGCTGACCCAACATCCCCTGCGCAGACAAATGCCCAAGGACAAAGTACTTACCAGGCAATAAGAAAAGAAATGTGCTACGAAGACAGGAACCTACAATTAAATCAGAATTGCTCCATTCCTGCAAGAATGACGCAACTGTGAAACCCTCTACAAAAAAATATGTGCTGACTTGTTATTTTATAGACAGCAATGACCTTTACCAGGTCAGCTAATAAATTTCTTTACTCATATGCATTTCTTTTATTTTAATAATAGCATATATTTTCATGCTGTATCCTGCCATAATGTCAACAGTGTACACAAAAATCAAAATTCCTAAATGAAATTTTAAATTCCTTAAATGAAAACATTAAAAAACATGAGGGTCGTTTTCTATTTTTAAAAATTTTAGCCAATACTTGCAGAGAATGGGTAGAAAACCACCGAGATCTTCCTGAGATGTACATTTCTTGTATTTGCAAGATCAGTGCCAGAGGGTGTATGCTAAATGCCTACATTTATTTCAGCCCTATCAGAAAATAGGAACCACCGTATTACTGAAGCCATAATACAAGCTTCCTTTTTATCCCTTTCTCCCTCAGTTTTCCCATATCTAGGTCTCCTCAAACCACCTTGGCCCCCGCATCTCTCCAGTTTCGGTTCCTCCTCTAAACATCCTACAAGACTTGTATGATTCCAAAATGCTTCCTCCTGCATCTCATAACAAGTCCCAAATGCTGGCAGACAGCAACCCCATGGAGTAAACCAAATAGTCCCTTACTCCTTGTGCTGGCTGTCTCCATCCTGCCTGGTTCTGTTTTTTGTTTTTTTTTTTCCCTTTTTTTTTTTAACAGGGATACAGATATTGGATTTGTTTCTGTATATTACAAATGATTAATGTACTGATGATTTCCACACACAATTCTTCATTATTTTGGAAGTGACATCTCAGTGGGCCTTTCTCCCAAGGCTTCTCAAACTGTGCTCCAACCATATGCTTTATGCAAGTTTAACATTTTTTTAAAGTTTTGCAAGCTTTTCTACAGAATATGACCTATTTGGACTTTTAACTGTACCTGTATTGAATTTGTCTTGGCATCTGTTGCTCACTTCAGAATACCCGTTGAGATCACATATGAAACATTGGAGCAAAGGGCAAAGTCATATCATGCAGACTTTTAAGTACAACACCTCTTCTTGTTTTTAGTTTTATATGTCTGAGCAGAGTAAATGACCACTTAGTGCAATAATGTGCCCCTTTAAAATATTCTGTACTCAACACACAACTAATCTAACATGCTCTCCAAATGCTGCTTTTCATCTCTAATATGCAAAAACGAAAGTGTTCAATGCATTTTTTCCTATAGTCCATGAGTGAAAGCCATCATTTCCATTTGTACTCTTTTCCTTGAAGTATATATCACCATGAAGTGTATGTGACCACTAAATTTTAAAATAACCTATGTACTTTTATTCACCTTATTTCTATGACGAGACCTCACAGCAAGGATGGAATAACAATATGGAAACTAACCATCTAATCCAGCTGGACACATTTTATTGAAGTCTTATTACTTCCACGTGTAAGAAGAAACTAAAGCCAACTGCAATCCCCAATTTTTGGCATTCTCAGTATGCACTGTATCCAGCAAAAGAGAATTCCACTTTTTGTTTTCATTTTTACAGCACAGTGATATTGGACATATGGACTTAACTTGATCATTTAGAGATCAAGATTTTTAACTGAATAAGAAAAACAAGGTTTTATTATGCCTAAAGCAATACTGTTCTTTAAAAAGTGGTAATGCTTTTTATTTTAATCTTTTTTGCAGTATAATCTTTAAAGTACTAGTATCAAAATTTTAGTATGGATGATAGAATTTTCAAGAATGGATATACAGAGTGATGAAAATATGGTTATAACACAGAGTCAAGTCGGTCAATTTATATGAAAGAAACTTGTCATGGATAAATGCAATGCCAAAGAGTTATATTTGAATTTATTCTGAGGGAGCATATATAATAGACCAATATTTCTTAAGATACAGAGGCTAGTTTCCTAAGAAATATGAATATAAAATTATGAGCAACTATAATAAAACAAATCTTTTCTTTCAATATTGACAGAGATAAATAGCCCTTTACTAAAGCATTTTCAATTTTGTTTCATAAACAAGTGATATTTGTCAGATATATCTCTGATATGGAAAACAACACCTCAAGAAGGATCAGTCAGGTAAGTAGCTTTCTCAGTGGAGGTCTGAGGAGATTAAAAACTCATATTGTAATTTTCGTAATATATTGGACATCCCATGTTCTTCCAATGATGTTTACTGATAAGATTTGTTTTTCAGCTCTTTTTATCCAACACATATGCTTTCCTTTGTTATACGGTAGATTTTGACTTTGCTGCTCACCTTAGAATAGTTTTCTCCTCAAGTGCCGATAATAACACAAGACACTAAAAGACAGGCTCTTTTGGTTGAGTCTATTTCACACTTTTGTGAGAATTTATAAAGAAAATTCATTTCCTACACTCGCAGCTGGTAGTAACTTATGACTTTATTATTCCTAGTTTAATCAGAGACTATCTACAAAAGAAAGGAGGTCAAATGCTGATTATTTAGAAGGATGAAAAATCATGGAATAATAGAATGGTTTGGGTTGGAAGAGACCTTCATCTAGTTCCAAACTCCTGCCATGGGCAGGGGCATCTTCAACTAGACCAGAGCTCCTCCCATTCAACGTGGCCCTGAATACTTCCAGGGATGGGACATCCACAGCTTCTCTGGGCAACCTGTTCCAGCTCCTCACCACCTTCACAGTAAAGGATTTCTTCCATATATTTTATTTAAATTTCTTTTCTTTCAGTTTGAATCCATGACTCTGTTTCCTATCACTACAGTTCCTGACGAAGAGTCATTCTCCAGCTTCCTTGTAAGCTCCCTTCAGATACTGGAGGGCTGCTATGAGGTCTCCATGAAATCAAATATTTGTTTCTTAATGGAGAAAACATTTTGGTAGAAAAAATTATTTTACCTTAATATAATTGCATTAAAATTAGTACAACTACTCTTTAAAAGAAACTGTACCACGAAGATAAAGAAATACACTATTCTGATTCCTTCTGCCCATTTAATTCAGACTTACACTTCCAGGACTAATAACTCTATTCCTTCCAATAAAAAGGCTAATTACCAAGCTTTAATTACTGCCTACATGGTTCATACTTTTTGAATTTTACAATCCCATTTCTCTCTAATCCTATAATTTAACTATCCTAGAATAATCAAGAAAGAGTAATCAGATAGTGATGGGCACACTTAATTTAGATGTTTCTACAAACCAGTACCACTGATGCGCATAGGAAAGAAATCAAGTTACGGGGAAAATCTCCATGCAGGTACAGGTATAAAACACATCAGAAAGCTCCAAAGGACTTCCAAAACTGAATGCTCAAGATGTAACTGATACTGATGTACATCTCAGCCTTTCCAAGCTGTTCTGTGCATACGAGCTCAACATGTGCATGAGCATCACCACAAACATACGTGAACAACTTCTGCAGACTCCTTTTCTAATGAGGTCTCTGAACACTGTGTGTCACACTGCATTATATTACACTGGACCTGAGCGCTTTTTCTGTGTCTGACTTCAACATTCCTAGAATGTATTTTTAAGAAGCTCAAGGGATAAGCATATGAGAAAAATAAAAAAGAACATTAAAACCAGACTATACATGGAGATTTTTCCCCTGCATCTGACAGTGCCCATTCTCCCTGCTTTGCAGTGAAAGTTAGATTTCTAGCTTAGCAGACACTATGCACAGTGCCTGGTAGATACATGATTTCTCAGCTGTTCAGATAAATTAAGGCAAGCATCCACAAAACTGCAAAAGAGAATAACTTTAAAAAAATATAAAAACTCAACTTTTAACTTGGCGTTAAATATTTCTTCTACAGGCAAACATATTCAGTCATGCAGAACACTTAAAAACAAATAACCCATGTACCTGAACTGTGGAACTGATTTCAGATGCAAATCCTCCTGTCAAGGGAGCCTCATGGCTAATCAGCAACCGCCCCGTCTTTGCCACCGACTGAAAAGGAAAAACAAATGCCCAAAATGTCATGAAATCACAGCTCTTGTGATTTCTTACTTGTACTACTTGTGGAATATATGAAATATGTGACTTTGTTAGCAGTGTTAGAATGGAGCTACTTTTCCCCTCTTGCATTTCCAGTGAATGATAAATTATCCTGAAAGACTAAATTGAGTCATTAATAGGATGTTTTTTATACTTACTATAAAAGTATTCACATTTTCCACTCAGTTTTAAGCAAGTATCAAGAATAAATCTGAACCTGTTTTATATGAATTTACTCTATCAATGCAAACTGTAACATTTCCAAAATAGAATAAGGATTTTAACAAGTAGCCAGGAAAGATTTGAATGCTCAAAATACTAAAAGACATACACATAAAAAAATCCTTCACTCATATCTCTGTACAAACATCCTATGTAAAGTCATGAATCATCGCTACTCAAAGTAGAATTGCTAAATAAAAACTTCAGCAAGAAAACATGTGGATCAGTGCTGTGTATTTAAATTTTACATGGCAATTAGAAGTACCATTTTCTAATTTCAGATTTCAATGTTTGTGCAGTTTTTATGTGATCTACTTCATAGATAAATAAATAGCATAATATATATGGATGATCTAAAAGCATCTTTGACCAAAAAATGAAAACTGTGTCCACTGTGAAACATAACAATGAAAGCAAAATATTTTTAATCTGATGGGAAATACAAAGATTCACCACACACAAATATATAGGTGCAACTATGCTAAATTGCCTGAATCAAACAGTATCAAATATCTTTTGTCAGAAATATGGCAGCAAAGCGTCAGCTTCCGTAATACACATTTTTAAACTATTATAACAAAAAGGCTCATAAAAAAGTCTCATAAACTTCTAGATACGCACATAAGAAAAAAAATTAGATTATTGTGTATGTTAATCTTTCAAGAACAGCTACAGTCTGACATTTAACTACAGAGTGTACTGCTGGTCTACCATTAGTCATCAAGTGGAAGAACCCAAGACAACGCTTGCTATCAGATCAGTCCTGAATACTGTGATCTTCAATTTAGGGTCTACCACCAGCACATTCCCCACAGACAGCTCCATGTTATCTACATAATAATATACATAAAGGCAAGGCCCTAATTATGCAGCTTTCTCTCTGATTCAAGTATTTTTCTAACTCTTTTGCTTTTCTAGCAATGACTCAATCAGTGGTTCTAAGCAGCTCATCCACAGATTTATTGGCAACTCACAGGCTACAAACATGTTCCATATACTGTACTATGAAGTGATTTGAAAACATTCAGAGCTAAACAAAACAGAAAAAGTAATTTCAGCAGTTGGAAAGTAATTCAGTTACATAGGCTGATTTCCTGGGGGTTTTTTCCACCACTGGAAACTCGTATCTAAAGAAACAGAAGTATTAACTGCACTATAAATCTGTCCAGGACATCAAAACAACAGTTCAATGAACAAAATGTATGTTCCAGTTTTAAGTTGGTATGATAAAACCGATATAATTAGGTACAAGTTGCCATAGTAAAACTGATACAACTAATCAGTGTTCAAGTTCAGTTTGACTGTTTGGGTTTTTTTAAATCCTCTTTATTTTAAAAAAAGATTCTTTTGCATATACTTGTTCTGAGAGGTTCACATTTTGATACATTACAACCTATCATTAAAGTTACAGGTTCCATTTCTCAGAATATAATAGAGTATAATCAAACATTGTTAAAAAGCATATAGGAAAATTCACATGGGGTCAGACCATGAATCTGTCAGTCCAGTAAATTATCTCTCCAAAGAGATAATTTAATGTTTAGTAAAGAATAAGAAAAAGACCTCTAATGTGTTCTTTCACTGTCTCAGCCTCCAATTATTTTCACGTCCTCAATTTCCTGAATCCAATATGATCTTTTGTACTAAATAATTAATAACTTTATTTCATCTGTTCTCAAATTGAATCCATGTAAGCAATACAGAAAGGGGGGGGGAGGGGGGCAGGGAGGGAAAATAATCTCTTTTTGGTAACCTGCTTCTACTGTATGAGAAATCCTTGTTTTTAAATATGACTCCCATGGGCTTGAAGGACGCCATGTCTGTGGGAGCTTGTCAAGAGTGAACAAGCAGCTGTGATCACCAAGCATTGCATACAAATATCTCAGCTCTACCATAACACACTATATATATATCACTCCTGGTACGAAACCAGGCAGAGGTTTGGTGCTTTTAGTACCCAGCCAAGCCTACAGTGAGTTTTTCAGGAACACATGCAATCTTAAGTACTTCTAGTGTGTGCAAATGCATCATACCTATTGGTAATTTGTTCCAGGTTTTAACTCCCTTCCTGGTTACAATTTTGCACCTTATTTCCAAACTAATTTGGCTGACTTAACTTCAAAGCTGCTGTTTCTTGTTTGCTAGAAGGAGACACTATCTATTATCACATTTCTGCTCCCAAATGAATATATTAAGACTGTGATCAAATGGTCTCTCAACCACAATTTTGCTAAATCAAGCAGACTGAGTTCTAAATCTTTCAGTAAACAGCACATTTCCAATTCCTTCATCATTCTTACAACCCTAGCCTGAATCATCTCCAGTTTTCTATGTCCTTCTTGAAGCACACCCATCTGGAACCAGCATTCCGGATTTTTTCAGAACACCATCACATACAGAGATAATGCAGCCTCAGTACTGCAGCTCTTGGATGCATGAGGCCTGTTGGCCAAAGCATAACAGGACGAGTCCAGCTTTTACTGATAACTGCAACTCCCTGCTTGTGGGAAAGAAGTTTAAAGGATAATGGCTTCCTGGAATAAAGACGGAAATATAGTATGCCTTTATTATTTCAAGACACAAAACTGTATTTGGATACGCTGAAAAATATCTTGTGTGCCTTAGCTTAGCTCAGTTAATGAGCTTATCTTCTCTTTATCAGTAACTGTGTATTTTATCTGTTTCTTAGCTGTTTCTTACCTCTAACTTTTTACCAGTAACGGTTATAATGTTTTCCAGATATTTGACAGAAATACTAAAAAAAACAGGTTCAAAATCCAACTTTAGAGGACCTTGAGACTTTACAATTTCCATTAACTAACACTGCCTTTCTATGCCATACAGTTAGAGTCAGGTCAGTACTAATGTCTTACTTTTCAAACTATGGTAATTTATTTTGTGAGCACCTATTAAATGTTCTCAAACAATGCTGAACTCTTGATCATGCATTTCTGATTATTTTTGAATAGCTGCTTCTTTCTTGATAATGTCTGCCTAGTTTATGGATCAGTCTCCCTAATTGATTTGGTACAGTTTTTCTGTACAAAAATTGCTCCATAAGGTATCAGACTTGCAAATTCCTGATCAAGAGACTTTTTTCAGCAAACATATTGGGTCTTTGTATACCCTCTTAATTTTAATTATGATATTGTTTTTTCTATCTTACATATGACAGCACTATACAGCAATAACAACAGACCATAGCAACAGATGTGATTCTTCTAAACACAATTTTTAAATATATATTACGATACAAAAATGTTTCAGTCCATATCATTTAGAACAAAACCTGACAAAAAAAATCCAACATTTTCATATGTTGGTAGTGTTCTAGAATGTTCTGTATCTTCAAATGAAAATTCAACCTTACTTCCTGGAAGCAAAATAGTTAATCAGTTAAAAGTGCAAATTTCAAAACTAGCTGCTCTACTGTCTATAGGGCACAACAGACATGGGTAATGATTATTTTCAGGCACCAGTGCTCTTCTATTAGACATTAATTTCACTTTTTAAATCTGTGGCAAAACATTAGTCCCTGTTCATTCAAATACAGTGATCGTTCAACCTCCAGGATAACCAAAACCCAATACTCAGAAGAGCATTTACACAACAAATAAATCAGTCACATCAAGTAATACAGTCCTCAACCTTCAAACTTAACAGGAAACACACTGCATAAAAACTGGAGAAAAGAGTGGCTAAATCAGCAAAGTGTAGCAAATTGGCCAGTAAAGAATCCTTTATCCCCATCTTATCACCTTTTCAAAAGGTGGACAGATGGAGTAGTTTTTTTTAATCTGGATTAGCTAGAGAAAAGGCTGGCCTTTCAAACAATGTATTTTGTCCCCTCACAACCAGACACTTGTATTTCTGTAAGGGCTTGATTCTCTCCCATTTCCTCAAAATCCCCATTCTGTCATCCAAAACCCCAGTATTTACACTTTTTCTTACCTAGGTAAAAAATTAAAATTTGGAAATGCATGCACATTCTGCAGCCCATGGAGAGTACTTTTGAAAATATATCTTCAAAGAATGTGGTATGGCTTAAGAGATTGGCACTGATAAAAACGTTCCTTCTTTATAACTAAAGTTGTTGCTTGCTGATCTCTAAAGTCCAGATACACTTCAGAGGGCACCAAGAGATTCTGTATGTCTCAAATAAAATGAAAATTGAAATTTTTTTTGCTATCTTTAGTAACAGACCATAAAGGGAAGTCAGAGGCAACATCCAGGCACTTAGAGAGCATGGCTTCTCCTTGTATCATGGTCACTCTGTGCTGTCACAGACAAGTTCAGATGATACAGCCCTGGGCTTCCAAAAGAGAGATGTCCTACCCTGCCCAGAACCTCTTTTTCCCAGCCCATCCCTGACATCTCCTCAACACTGAGAGGGCTACGGGGAAAGCCAATTGAAGGGGATAATCTGATTTATCCCGTACAGTTAGCAGAGAGCAGC
The DNA here is from genome assembly GCA_013397775.1 of Eulacestoma nigropectus. Classification (NCBI taxonomy): domain Eukaryota; kingdom Metazoa; phylum Chordata; class Aves; order Passeriformes; genus Eulacestoma; species Eulacestoma nigropectus. The sequence continues at coordinate 580,499 of VZTE01005462.1, read as the reverse complement.
AAACACCACTTCACAGACAGATTTAGAAATGAAAGGTACATCAAGATTTGCACACAAAAAGCTTCAGCAGTGCTCTCTCCTTCTGGAAGGCAGCAGAGACCCAGGTTATGGCCAATGTCACCTCTGCTGTATCCAGTCATTAGAGAAGAGACTCTAGGGCTTTAAACTATTAAATTAGCCCCAAAACAAAACCAGAAACCAATACTGACTATACTTTTCCACCTCAATTACACTGTCATGACTGTTTTACATTGGTGTCATTCACAAGGATGGCAACTCACGGTGCATCAGAGCAAAAGGCTAACGGCACCATCACTCTGACAAGGAAATGTAAAAAAACCTAACGCCTTTGCAAAACAAATGCTTTCAGGGTGCCCTCTGAAGGTTTTCTGAACTGCAGCCCAGCATTTTTACAGTGAAGCAGTTGTGCGAATTGTTTTCAACCTTCCTGACCACAGTCTCTGTCCAAGAGTTTTTATAATTACTTTTCTGTTCAACTCCCAATTCATTATGTGGGATGTTTTCTCCTCTCCTACAGGCACCGATGACAAAAGAAAACAATGCAAGTCTGGCACTTCCAAGCACTTTGAAATCCAAGTGCTGACACTACCAGTAACATATTCTCCCCTCACTTAGGAGAAAGCAGTTTTAAACCAAAATTAGTTTGGTGCTAAACCACATTTAACACTATTGCTCTCCACACATAGCAACACCACTACTTCCAGTGTAACCAGCTGCTTCAGTAACACAGACACTGCCTTTAAAGAAATTATCAGTCAAACTTTTCTTATAAATAGCTGTTATTTTGTCACAATGGCAAGCTGGCTATTTTCTTTAAGAAGAAAATTCTGTTCTCAGAAAAAAAAGATTTTCCACTCCTTACAGAAAAGGAATTTTATGTTCATTTTCCCCTTTAAATTTTTGCATACTTTTGATTGTGTTCTTTAGAGACTATAAAAACTTCCAGCGTAACTGAAAAACTAGCTTTCCCCAATAATTTTTAAAAAACTAGCAAAAGTACTGAAGTTATATCTTTATTGTATCCCATTTTATACTAAGCATGTAGGAAGCAATTATAAAACTGTATAAAAATGAACATTAATTGGTATGTGCTTTTACCAAAAACAAATCAGAATATGGAAGCTTTAAAAAAAAAAATTACTTGGTAAAGTTTCAATAATATGTCTTTAAAAACATTTTCCTTTTTCTTTTTTAGACCAGCTTTAATGAATTTGTGCTTGGAAAATGTAAAACCTGAGGGAGGCTACTTTCCCCAACCCATTAGTTCTACTTTCCCTTAAATGTTTCAATAACAAATTGCATAGCAACATTCTTGGTACTGAACACCACAAGCGTACGGATAGAAATAAGATCCCAGACTTCTATTCAGCACTTCCCACAGAGAAATATGTAACATAATCTGCAAGATAAATCCCTGAGGATTACATTCACTTAGCACATGCAGATCCACAGAATGACACATCTTAACTACAACGAATTGTTTGTGCATGTGATACACTGACAGTCTTAGCAAATGCAATTATTCCATCCCCACTTTCCAGATATCCCAGAGGATGAATCCCACTGGATTTGTAGGATCTCTGGAAAACTGAACAGATCCTCAAGCACCATTTTTTTTTCCTAGGGTCCTAAGAGAAGGAATAGAAGGGAAGGGGAACTGGTTGCGTCCTAGTAGCCTGGACACAAGAAAGCCCTGCAGCTTCCCAACAATCATGTTCTAGTTTGCGAATTATAGCCATCAGGTGCCCACGAGTGCCTTCTCCTAGAAGCAGGAAAAGCTACGAAAAGCATGCCCTCTTTAAAGCTCCAACCAACAAAAATAATTCTTAACACTGAAGAAAAAATGAAAGAAGAAAACAAAACAACATCATTCACCACGGGTTTCAACAGAACTAAATTTCCAGAGAAGGAAAACGAGAGACGTACTCTATCACAGTGAATGCACTACACTTCCAAAAGTTGACTGAAATTGAGTCATTTTTCAATATAATCAAGACAATTATGAGATAAACAAATGACATGAAAAAACATTATTTCATCAGCTTAACAGCCCAAAGCATGAATGAGATTTCTCAGCTACTGGTAACAAGACAGTTAGCCTTGCCCTCCTCCTGTTAAGGTTCTGTTAAGTATAGCAAACATTATCCCAGTATTGCAATTGTATAGCAAAGAACCCTAGCCTAACACCTGCAACAATCTATGAAGATCAAAGACTAAAACTACTTGGAAAGAAAAAGAAGTAATTTTTATTACATCACTTAGGAAGGCCATTGGACAAAAATCTTTAACCAAAACTTCTCAAACAATAAAATGAAAAAAAACATAGGCAATTCTGTAATAGACAAGTATGCTGATTAACAGCAAGGAATGAAAAACAAGTCCACCTATCTAGCTTGAGACAAACAGCTAAACAGTTGCCAATCTGAACTGATCCACAGTAGCAGAGCACAAATCTTAGTCTTCCTGTTACTACTCAACCAAAAGGGAGGCTTCTGATCCACTCCTGTCTGCTTTTTCAGCTGATGCAACTGAGGTTTGTACTTTCTGACCTACAAGTCTGGAATTCATTGACTGCAGATGGCACAGCCAGGGCTGCTGGGCCAGGCTCAGACCTACCGCCAGCTTTGGAAGCGCAGAATGAGCTTCTCCAAAGCAAAAGAATCTGTGATAACTAATTTACATGTCAAGAACGATGATGAGCAGATCCTTTAGGGTTCCCAGACTGCAAAGAGCACAAAGATGAAGACACTTTGAGTCTGGTTTCTATTAAGAAGAAGCAAAACACAGAAGGAGACAACACTAACAGGAAACAGTGACAAAGGAAAGAACAGAGAACAGTCGTCCACTAATGTTGAACACAATGTGTGACCTTTGCATATCAAGAGTGGTAGGAGAGGCTGTACTGCTACACAATCCCCCTCTGACACTGTCCCTGTATCTTTACCTGCTTTCTCTGGAGTAAAAGATGAAAATAAACAAAACCCACAACGCCCTCCTCCCCAAAAAACAACCAAACAAAAAAAACACCACACAAAACCCCAGAAATTTTTAGTCTAACCTCATTTCCAATTGATTTCAAATCACAGTAAAAGATCAGGTATTAGAGAAAATAAACAGATCTGAAAGTATGATGCTTTACAACTGCAAGTATCACTGCAATGGACAAAAATGTAGGAAAATTAAGAGACGTATTAGAAATGTATTTGCTGCCCAGCAAGACGTTTACCTCAAACCAAATGATTAATGCTTCATCAAATAAATTATCAAACCATGCACTAAAGTGTAACATGTTGTAGACAGCTGCCATACTGTCCACTCAGCTCTTTGAAAATTAATACTATGCATTTGCATATTGATTTCTAGTAAGGAGCAAAGCTCCAAAAAGTAAACTTAAGTTCATTATACATGGCCCCTTTAAATCTGTTCTCTCCTAAACTATCAGTTCAACTGTGCTTCTACATGTCTGCTTCTTTTACCATCTCCTTAGTACTACCAACATATAGCGGGAAGAAAATCCTAATGAGAGCTCAAAGCAAGGGGAAGCAACACGCAAACAATTTGGAGCACAGAGAAAAGCTGGGCTACATTTTTGACAGTGCAAAGGCAGAAGTAGGAGAGGATGCTAACAGTAGCATGGGTGAAGGAAGGGGGGGAAGACAGGCCCTAGTACAGATCCCTGCAGTCCTTGCTAGTCACTGGCTTGCAGGTAGAATACTGTACTCTACCCACTAACCATGACCATGCAAGCACACAAACAGCCTTTTACTTATCCAGCTGTCCACTAGGCCAGAGCTGTTCACTGGATACAGGAGTATTCTGAGAATATTAAAAGCTTTTTTGCAGTCAAGGTATCATTCATTGCTTGTCCCTTGTCCACAGATCAGACACTAATCACAGATTTAGCCTTAGCAAGGCCATGCTTACTTTTCCTCATCTCTTTATTACGTTCAGAAATCACGCAAACTTTCAGTTTGGGTGAAGAACACTAGTTTTATTAAAAACAGCTTGAAAGCATTTACTGACAATCCTTTCATGAAATATATAACATTTTCTTAAATTTGATCACAAAAAGGCAACCAAGTGCTCACTGAAGCAGAAGACATGCACCTGTGAGCAGCCTTGAGTGCTGTCAGTGAGATGACCCACAGCTGGGAGCACACCAACAATCTCAATACACATTTTCAGAACGGAATTCTACATCATTATTTGGAAAATGTTATTGCTGTTTTCTTCTTGGGCAAATCTGCAGTTGCATCTTAATGATGGGGTAGACTGTATACTCTCAGCAGAGTTGCAGATGACACCAAAATGGGAGGAGCAGCTGACAGGCTGTGCTGCCATTTGGAGACCTGGACAGGCTGACAGGAACCTCATGTAGTTCAAAAAAGGGAAGCATCAAGTCTTGCCCTTGGGGAGGAACAACTCCAGGCACCTGTGCACAATGGGGGCTGCATAGCTGGAAAGCAGCCTGGCAGGAAAGGGAGATGGATGCCCTGACAGACACCACATTGACCATGAGCCAGAAATGTGCCCCTGCAGAAAAGAAGGCACATGGTGTCCTGGGCTGCATTAGGAGGAGAGCTGGCAGCCAGACAAGGGAGGTGATGCTGCCCCTCTGCGCAGCATTGGTGAGCGTTGCATCCAGTTCTGCCCTCCTCAGTAAGAGAGACACGGAGAGTCCAACGGAGGGCCACAGAGACGATGAAGGGACTGGGATGAAGGGACCTCATTGTAGCTACATTCCCAAAGGGAGGGTGCAAACAAGACTGAGCCAGGCTCTTTTCAGTGGTGCCCAGAGGCAGAATTTCCATTGTTATGCTGATGTTGCATACTGAAATCCACATCAGGACGGATCTTTTCCCCAGTTGTATGCAGGGCAGGAACAATTCATAAAGAACTAATGTGACCACAGCAGGGATGCACATATGAAACATCTTGCAGAGAAATGTTAACACAACCATAAAACTTACTAACTCGACATACCAGGATTTTAATATTCCAGTATGTATAATTTTACACTATAAATGCCAAAAATAATTCTGAAGTACTAATGTGGGTTCTTCCTGCACAGCACCAAAAAACAATGCTGTACTATGAGGATGGTGGTGCAGAGATAAGGAAGAATGAAAATAAGCACAGGAATAATGCGAAGTAACATAGAAAATTTTAAAAATTGTAGTTGAAACCGAAAGGGGTTGCTACAGGGCTAGGTAGAACACCCTAAGAAGCAATGAAGAGATGATAGTAAAACAGTTATGGCCTTTATACCCTACACAACATTGTCAGGGTATGGCTGAGATGATCAACAGATATTTATAAGCTTCCTGCAAAGCCAAGAACCAAAGACAGATCATCAGTGTGTGGAGTAGCATATAAAGAGTAGCAGAGAATTCCTCTCCAGAGAACTTGCAATTTAAATAGCTGAGACTGTGAAAAGAGAAATGAGGTATGACACACAGCAGGGTGAATCTCAATACAGCTTGGGCTGCTTGATGTAATTTTTAATAGAAGAGGGTTAAAGTAGACTAAAAGGACTAATATTCTATCAAGTAGTGACTAAGTCTCCAATGCATTTCAGTAAACTTACTCTTGTAATACAACTCTGCTACAAACCCTCTTGTAATACTTTCGTAACATCATTCTACGTACCCTAAAACAGGTAACTGCTGAGAGAACAATAGGTGATAGTAATGGTCATGGATTGTGGGGACAATTTATGTTTCGTGCAGATGGATACTCCTGCTTAACTTAAAAGTATTTAAGAACACAGTAATCAACTTCATTAAGAGATAGACAAGCAAAAAGTATTTCTGGAATTCCATAGCATGGCTTTTCGATATCCTTAAGACAAATTGCTACATACACACTAGAATGAATTGGTTTGCGAAGAAAATTGATTCAGAATTCAAAAGCAAATTTAAAAATAAAACCCATCTGGCTCATTCTTATAACTTCATATACACTACACTGATTTTATTGCATTCTTTTCCTCCACCTCTTCACATCTCATTTACTTTCTGGCACTGGGAGCTCTCCTTAATAGTGACAATTAATAATTTTAATATACATTTGGTGCAAGAGTATGTTTACTTCTGAGGACTCCACATACAATCTGCTAACACTACTGAAACAAGTAGTATGAATATTAAAAAGACTTCTTTTAACCAAATGCCTGTAGCACTCCCAGTCACTGTGTTCTAGCAATAACTATGAGCAGATTCCTTAAATAGACATTTAAAGTATAATGGCAACTAAACTTAAGGAAAAAATTCATGAATCCACTGGACTGGTAACTCGTGATTCCTCAATACTTTGAAATACATTTGCCTACTTGACCACAATTAAATACATCTGTTCAAATAATCCTTCTCTATGTATAGCCTCAAACATAAAATTTAACAGCAAAGGTTTCAGAAAACAAGAACTTTTGCAGCAGCTTCCAATCTTCACCAGTGTGACCACTAGTTAATGAAACACCATGGACAGATCTATTCACCCTCTACACCTTTTAATTCCCTGTTTACGGGAGCAACACTAGGAAGTCTCAGAAAATACAGATGAACAATATTGCACCAAAGAGATGCTTTACACTAAAGAGGTCCTTTTCAATCCAAAAATCTTCACGAACACATTATAAGACACCCTTCAAGTTTGTGTGGCATCACCACATTCAGCTGACATTCCATGGAGAGAAGTCCTTTTCTGTTTTAATTAATTTTTAAACATACAGATTAGTGTCTTCATAAATTAACTTGCTTCTTCAGTTTTTCTATATTCATGTTCAAATCCAGCACTTATTTTAGGCCTTAAATGTTGTAAGTCTATTAATAAATTAAAATTTGAGGTTAGCCCTCCTCCTGCCTTTCAGAAATTACGTGCATATGGTTTATTAATATTCTCAGGGTTTGAAAATTTCATCTGTCCCTCAAATTCCTGGAATAATCAGGCTGTAACAGTACATCTCCTTTTCACTGTAATACTTTTTTATAAAATAATAAAATCCAAGCTTTTAAGTTTGAGTGGTTTTTGAGGTTCCTCCAAGATAACCTTTAAGGAAAGACTGCAGTCTTCCACAGCCAAAAAGGCAGGGAAAATACCCACATTCCATAAGATGAAAGTCTCAAAATCTTAGAGGGATCCACTCCAGGACTACAAAGGTGCCGGAAATACTAAGAGCATCTAGCTAGCTTTATTTATCCCCCTTCCTCACAACCACCACCATTCTCTCTGTTTAGTATCCTTGCTCTTCCAGGTGCTCTGATTCTCAAGTAGAGTCACATCAAAAAGTCAGACAGCGAAGCTGAGTTATAAAACATGAGGATGAACAGTGTCTCAGCTGTTCTTTTATTCTTGAAAAACAGATGGGATCCTGGACAATTCTTAAAGGGCTCCCATGGACAATCCAGTTATTTGTAAGATTCATAAATCTTCTATTAATCCAAATATCATACTATCCTTTCTGTGAAGAACACCAGATAGACAACTTCCCCAGTTATTCTGGAGGTTCTAAGAATGGGCCAGCTAATTCACTGCCATACATCCCAACACACACACAAAAACACTGTCTGGAACAAATCCTGGCAGTATTCATCCAAAAGCAAAACACTGTGCTGCCAGATATGACCCACATAACTGGTCTCTTCAGAATAATTTTATTGAAGCTAACTATAGGTTTGGAGAACTTGAAAAAAAAACAAAAACTGTTCTTAAAAGAAAAGAGAAAAACAGCATCAGGTCACAAAGTAAAACAGACTGGAATTTTATTGCTGAAAACAATTATACTTCATTTTCCCCCACTGAATTGCTCAGTAGCTTCTAACACAATTCAAATAACCATGTAGAACAAACAATAGTTAGAGTGTCCCAGCAAAAAACCTGCTTTGATACAAAGAGAAAGATTAAAATAAAAGTGATGTTTCTTAAAGTTGTAGATGAAGAGGAAGACTGCAAGAATATAAGTACTTGAAGGCAGAACAGACAGGAGAAAAACATTAATTCTGGAAAATGAAAAGTGCAGGAATGTCAATGAAGAACAGCAAGAAAAAATAAAAGGCCATGGCAAGAGAGATGCCAAGTTCCGGAAAGACAATACCTGGATTCTGGAAGGTATGGAGAAAGGAACTGGGAAAAGTGCAGGCAATACCACTTGTGGTATTCCCCTTGTTTTTTTTCACTCTGGTTCATACTGGGAATTGTAGCATGACCAGGACAGCAGTGAGACTTTGCTTCACTAAATCTCCCAGAGAAGCAGGAGTTTCAGCATCTTTGCATCCAGAATCTGTTTCATTCCTATTTCCTAAATTACTTCCAATTCTGATAGCACAAATTCATAAATTTCATCACAGACAGCTGAATTCATTTCACTGCAGATGTTGAACCCACTTAGGCTTTATTGGACTTAGCATCTGAATAACATGGATTATATGGGAAAGCACTAGGCAATATAAGGAAAAGATTGAGCAAAAAAATCACTAAATAATTAAATAAAAATATGAAGTAGACCAGGATGATCAAGTAGATGTCTGAAAATAAGACCTGTGCCATCTCTGCCCCCTTCAAAAAGAAGCATTAGCAGGTGAAGTGATAGATATGACAACTATTTCAATAACAGATTTCTTACAGAATTTTGTGCCAAATATCTTGCAAACCTATGCTTAAAAAATTACTGTATCACTTGTTTATGATGTTATTAATATATTTTTTCTGTATTACTTCCCATTTATTTTTCTAAAGCAACAACTGATTCGCCTTCTCTTTTCATTCTTTCAGTGTCATATTTTGTCCTATTCTCCCTTCTATCTTTGGTGCTCTCTTCATCCAAACCATCTCAGCAATCCCCATGTCATTTCCTCTACAGTCTCCATTTTTTTCCTATCAGTTACACTCTCTCTCCATCTGACCAACTTACAGAAGAAGGAATAGTCATTTTCAAGGTATATATCAATTTTCAGCCTGTCAGCCAAGAAAATGAGGGTCCTGCAACCTGATCTCATTTTTCTCTCCATTTGTCAGTGTCCTGATAGACGTTTTGCAGCCAAATGCAAGTCTTAAAAATACTAAGTTCCTGAAAGCTTGGTAAAAATCAGTACCTATGAGGTAGATTAGTACTCCTACTAACTTCATAACCTCATAAAAAACAAGCTGCACTTAACACTATCTCTCCCACAGCTCGTTCGGCAGCAGCCAGTAAGCACCTATAAATTGTCCCTGTCACTTTTTGTCTAGCCATCCATTTTAGAAAGGAGCTGAGCATCTTAATGTAGGTAAATGGAGGGTATGGAATGGTGGAAGTTAGGAACTATGGGACATAAATTCATAGAAAAACAGGCTTCACTCCTTATGCAGTAATTATTTTTCATTCTTTATCATAATGTTGTTATCCAAAGTAAAGAAATAAATTCATTTCTGTGCCTTCACAGCACTGCATGGGAAGGGAAAAGACAGCAAGGCCAAATCCAAAACCCATGGAACACATATCTGAGAGTTTTCTGGGGGTTTTTTTCAGGCTTCCGTTTCATGGAACATTCCTACTATGCTGTTGTGATTTTCAAATCAATAACACAGAGTTATCACTCAGTAATTTGCCCATAATTTCTTAATTTAAATTTCCATAAAAATACCATGAAACAATAGTTGTTTTCTATTTAAGTAATAACTCTGTTGCCTTTACAACAATTAATTTGATCTTTTTGATGTCTGTCTCTCAAACCAGTAATTTAGATATAACTTCTTTTTCCCCAGAAGAGGGACTACAGCTGCAGTGCTCGGGATAAAGGTAAAACACAACTTCTCTATATGAACTGAAGAAGATCACATGATGACTCAAGTCTATATAAATTTGCAGGTTTTATTATTCCTGTTTTCTGGACCAATTGCATGTAATAAAAAGTCTGAAGTTGTATAATATTAACAAAGGTAAATATTCAGCAATCTTTCCTTTAACAGATAGACTTGAGTTTCAGAAACTACGATTCTATTTTCTGGCAAATGCCACTATTATAAACTTCCAGCATGTTCCGTATGTCTTCCATATCCAAGCTAAAACTAATAAAAAGATTAGATTACACTAAAATAAGAACTTCTTCCAATGCTCAAAAACATTACTTAGGTGAATCATATACCATTTAGTGCTACTTGTACTCAGCCAAAGTCATGCCCCAATTACTAATTTCCATAAAGTTTAATGGTCTTTCGGCTACTGAGAGGTACAGTAAGCCAATGACATTTGATGGGTTAGGGCAGGACAAAGAAGCATTAGCATACACAGAAACTGTCACAAAATATATGCATTTGCCACTCATCTCAATGGAAGTCTCTTCAATGACAAACACCAGACCAAGCCTCATATTTGAGACAGGTATTTCTTGACACACAATAGAGCTATATTTAATTGCTACATTGAACCTTTTAACACCTTAGCCCAAGAATCACTAATTATAGGAATTTTAAAATGTACACAAAAGAAAGTCTATCTACAGACCAAGAAATACATTTTATTTTTAAATAGCCTCTCCTGGTGAGCTGAAAAATTTGTGAAAGTAATCTGGGAAAAACAGCATGATACAAATTCTTTTAACTGATCACTGATCGTCATACCATTTTGAGTCAGCAGCATGAAAAAATTATCAGCAATAAGAGTTTGTAAATATTCCTTTTCTATTTGGTGTATATCCCTCAAAGAATTAACTATTTGGCTTCTTCTGTTTAACATGACACACAGGCATTTGCATTTTTCACTTAGATCAGCAGCTCAAAAGATGTTGAACCCTTTAAATGCTTATCAACTAAAAGACAGCAGTCATCTTGGTAACTAACAAAAATAATCAAAGCCTGTAATTCATTTGTTACATAGATCTGAATATTGCTGAATAATAGCCTTTTTCCCTCCTTTCTGCTTATTTTGTACTATTCGCATCTCTGAGACAGTCTTTCCTCTACACAGTTTGAAATGTCAATTTTGAACTACGTGTCACATGAATATTTTTCTCCCAAATCACTAAGGCAGTTTTAATGTTCGATGGCAGATAGGACAGAGACAGAAAAACCATGAAGTTGCTGTAAGAACCATACAAGGCACAAATGAGACCTTCCTGTCTTGAAGCTGTAATTTCCAAATGCAATACTATTGAGTAACACTCATTCCCAGTCTGAAATTAATGCTGCATCACTGTAATCACTGAAATGCCTGTAGAGATCTCCTCATTTACATCCCTTACATATGTAGGGACTAGAGAGAGAAAACGTTAAACACAGATCCATGGAAATTACAAAGGAGCTCCGTACATCTCAGAGCATGACAATGAAAGAAGCGTAACCAAGCTTCTTAATGGACCAAAACTACATTTGACCAGAATGTCAATTCATTTTTGGAAAGCAGTAATTAGCAGAGCTGTAGCTCTGTTAAGGATCTCTAAAAACCTTGCTTTGCTAGGGGAAGGGCCAGAGGGAAGATCAATTACCCAGTACTGTAGGTGGCAAACGAAATGTGGTTGTTTACTAGTTTTCTCCATTTTTTTACTCTGAGCAACATTTGCTTACAGAAAAGCACTTGCGGCGCACCACCTCTCACAGAAGCTCAGCAACTTACTGCCCCACAACAAATTCTGTGTTCTCTGATATTCTTTAGAGCTCTGTTTGCAAAAAGCTCTTTAGAAGCAAGTTTACCAGTTTCTAGATTTCTCAGGTAAAATTTTCCTGAGTGGAATGTAATCATTTTAGAGAAAGACTGTTACTTAGTCTTTGTTGTCACTTGTTTTCCTCAAAGGGGAATTGGTTAAGCAAAAATTAAACAGTTAGCATGCTAAATTCAGAAAATTGGAAAAAGGGACTAAAGGTCTGTATTGTAGTGCCTTGAAGTAAATGAGACAAAAGACCTATAACTTTAAAGCTACTGGAAGCCCCGAATAATTAATGTATTTAGCTTAGGCAATGCTGGAAAAATGAAAGATTAATACAAACTTTAGAAAAGGCAAGATCATGGCATAAAGAAATTGAGTAATATGACAAATATCTTAAAGGACCTGTAAGGCACTTGACTAATGCAAGTCACAATTTCTTCCTTTATACTTTCACATTTCTAATGATGTTTACTTATAAAAGCATTGAGCCTCTAAATTATGCAATTTTAGATTGCTCAGAGTTTCTTATCTATTTAAAGATCAGCATTTCTGTATTACCAAGAAATATTTTATTTCTTTAGAACACAGACAGTGAAAGCTCAAAACTTCATCACAATTTCCTCTGTACTTTGCTGAATTATCAGCTGCTCAATCGTGTTGGTTCTGATATAACTTTAGGTGATAATTAAATAAATACTAAATTAATGAAGAATACAGGAGAGAGGGGGAATGTGAGCCTTCCACACACCTTTATTTTGACCTTTTCCCAATACTGGGGAAAAAAAAGATACTTTATTCTAGTGTGGAACAGGTCAGAAAATTAACACTGATGACTTGAGCAAAACAAACTACAATTTTACTAAATAGTTGAGAACTACTGAAGTTACAGAGAAAAAATATATCGCTACATTCATCTTTTCTCTTAAGCAAATTCCAGTGTGTTACTAAGTCATTTGTGAAACAGGAAAGGGTCCATATGTTAGCTTTTCAATCACTCCAAGTAACTGCCCTAGAAAATCTCTACATTTTGCAACATTTGCACCTTTGCAATCAGATATAACAACCAAGATCTTTCAGGTTTAACTTCAAAATAGATACATCAGTCCTGATGATACTTAAATGTCTAGATGATCAAGATGATACTTTAAATCTAGACACGTACATACCCAGTAACATATGCATTAACTACTTTAAATACATTTTGATTGTTCAGTAGAAAGGACAATTTACAAGTGATCGTGTAGACAGATTACTCTGAAAGATTTCTTTTCTTTCACTGGAAAATAAAACTATATTAACACAAACTGCTGACAGTGCTTTAAGATCTAAAAATCACATTTTCCCCTAGTCAATGCACTATTTAAAACATCATTAAGCTCTTAGCCAAAAAAATTACAGTAACAAAAGAATTCTCCAATGTCAGCAAAACACCATAGCTAGTAATCAGAAATTAATTGTTTCCACGGGCTTGTTGAAGTGCAACATTTGTTGCCATCATATTGCAAATAGTTCAATACTAACACATGAAAAACTAAGTTCCACTGCTGAGCTTAATAACCCAAATTTATTTTTTTCTCCTCAACTCCATTTTCCCTGTAAGAAGAAGCAGAAAGAAAACACACACCTTCTAAATTTTATTTTAAAATTGAATTTTTTAAGAGAAACCTTTTAGACTTTGAAAAAGTTTCAATAAATCAACTTTTGCCTTTAGTACTAAAATAACGTACCAGTTTAATGGCAAAAGAAAAATAGATGCCACATGCTCTTTAAACTCAAAACTGATTCCCCTTTTTGCAGCAAGCCATTTAAGCCCTTCTTCCTTAAGAAATCTGTAACCTTCCAAGCACAGCACTATGGTGAATTTCAAAGTCCAGGTAGTATGTCAGCAAATGCACCACAACTGCTAGATGTGATAATGTAGTATAGATTAGTATTTATCAGTAATGTTTGACCACATGCCAAAAGAGTGATTTTACAGTTTTGTCATGCGCAGATCAAGGAACTTATTAGAACTGGCAATATGGTGTTTTTAGCTGGATGGTAACCAAGTGGTATTAAGTTACCACTTACACTTTTTCTCATCTGGAAAGTTTTTTTAGCATTCTCTGTAAACAATTGCATGTCTTAAGCTACAAGACACAAATCAAAGCACAGTTCCAACTTACAGCACACTTCACTGCTGAACCCAGTAATGCGACTATAATTTAAACAGAATATTGCTCAGGAAAGTGAATAAATACCTCATATATGAATCAAATAGAAAAAATGAATGAATTGCGTGATCTTAAACTTCTATCATGGTAAGCATTCATTATGCTGGCAGCTTCTTCAGTAGGCTGAATGAACAATTCCCCTCACACCACACTATTTTAAAAAATACTAAAAATTATTCTTATGTTTAAAATGGTTATTTTAGATTGCTTCAGATTAAGACCTTCCAGGACTTTATTAATTTAATTTTTGACTGCTTTTCTCACATGTTATTCTTCATATTCTTTCATCAATGAGACGAAAAATCAGTTTGAACTAATTCCCCCTAATGACTTTTTATAATTTTATGAATAAAAATCTCTCCTATTTTAAATTAAATAAATTGGCAAAATATCTATATAAACACCATCTCACAAGCTACAAGGTTGATTAATGGCAAAACCATTTGCAGAATAATCACACAAGCAGAAAAGTAGGAGAGTAAGAACAGTGTCAACATAGTATAGGAAATTTATTTTGTACTAATAACCACAAAAAGTGGAGAATACTCAATTTCCCTGAAATTTAGCACAGTAGCAAGATTCATTATGCAATAAGTAAAATCACATGACTTCCAGAACTATACAGATGGGTAATTCCTAGTCAAGTCAGAGGCAGAAGAATAGGACATGAATCAAGCACATGACAATATTCTAGCACTGCCAATGGAATCTCCTGCTTTTTCTCAGATGTCACTGGTCCATCCTGCATTTCCTACCACTAAGGCCCAATTTTCTCCATTCTTCTCAAAGTAATGATGACATATGCCATAGCTCAAAGTACTTCCTTTCATTTGGCTCCTCATTTTAACTCGCTTGTACTTCAAGTACAAAGGCTAGAAATTATAACACATCTCTGTATACCAAATGGGTACCTGAAAGAAGAGATCAACAAGAGCAGTAGCAAATGTTGCAACAGTCATTCCTCCTGCTCTTTGTGTCTGGAGAGACATAGACAACCTCTGTAATCAGATATTTCCTTTTTCTTTTTTTTTTTCCCTTTGTGCCTAGAAGAATCAAGTTGAAAAACAGCAAAGTTTTTCTCTTTTTCAGCACAGAAAACAGAATATGCTCAGATGCCAGTAATGAACAGGGACCAAGATCTCCAGAGATATTAAAGGGCTGATATCAAAGGTAAATTAGATGAGCATCTTCCAAGAGATGAAGCCACATGGTGTCACAGCATCACTAATCACTTGCCGTATCCAGCACACAAACACCAAAAAACTAGACGTAATTTAGCCGGGAGCAAAATTTCAAGCAGAACAGACAAAGAGTAAAAGTTAAGATCTGTCCCTTGAAATTTTGTCATGTGTTATCTGAGAAAGAATACTATGCACAACAGGCAGCTTCTCGGTTCTGTAGGGCTAGTTCTATATAACAACTGAAAGGAAATCACAGATAAGGGGGAAAAATTGCTAAAGTACACTGCTGAAATACAGTATCATAGAAAAACATAATGAATTTTTTTTGTTTATAACTTCCTTTTACGTTAAAGTCCTCAGGAACTTTGAAGCATACAAAGTTTACGATTCTCAAAAATGCTCATCAAATGAAACAATTTCTGCAGGAACAGCTTTACATATCAAAAGCATATTTTGCAAACAAAAAGCCAGGAAAACAAAATTAGTCTAATTTGTTTCTGGAGAGAAAAGAAAAAGCAGACCTGTTCTTTCCATGTTAAACCCCTATATAATCAGGCAATAATTAAATACATGCATCTCATTCTACAACATTTTTTGTGACATCACAAAACAGCAATTTTTTGGTTTTCTATATCCACATGCAAAAGTAAAATGTCCACCAAGCCCAAGCAAATTTTCCTATTCTATCATATTATTAAGTAAAATATCATAAATTTCAGGACAGTGCAAATTACCTACATAGAACAAGTAAGCAAACGGCAAGGTTTTCATATTAGTTCAACCTCCATATGATAAAAATAGTAGCAGAGGACTCATTAACATATACCCAGAATTTCAAATGCTTCAATATGGTAAAGGTCTTAATGTGTCTCAGAGCTGTCAAAAATTGTGTAAACAAGAAGATATAATATGTATAACAAGAAAATAACTGTTTTCTATCATAATGAGTCAACAAGGTAATCAGATGTTCAGGATTTCATGCACTAAATCAGCCCACCAGATTGCAGGGAGCAGAGTCAGACTAAAAGAATTTCAAGAGGCTTGGGGGATTTTAGGAGTACTCCATAATAGCTTGACAGAAGAAGATATTCTAGAATAGATTGAGTTTATTTAGAAGAAACCCATTGATTGTGCTGAACACTGTTGTGTGGCAAACAAAAAATGAAAGCAATCCATAAGTACAGACTCTTGAACACAAAACAAAGATGAGAGGGATGGGAAATGGTTTCCTGTTCCACATTAGTAGTATCAGAGAAGGTAGCAGCATAATGAAAACTACGTCTAATACCAGGTATAGCTCTAAGACCTTTGGAAAATGTCTCAGTGAATATATATAGCTTAAAGAAAAACAAAGCCTTAGTATAAAAAAAAAATTCCAGCAATATTTACATTTGGAAATCTCTGCAGTCTATTATTTTATTACAAGCATTTCAGATTGCCATCACTGTGAACAGAAAAATACTTACAAGAAGCTAAATACGATGCATTGTGCTATTAATAAATGCATATTGTTAGACAATAATTCAGCAAAAGGAGATTAAATCTTGGCATGACGAATTTCAACATTATCTTTAGAAGTACAAAATTATTGTAGAAATACTTAAAACTACATTCTCATGGGGTAAAGGTTAATAAAGCACAAATAATAAGAATCTACAGCACGTGAATCCTGAAAAAAGTTTGAAAGAGGAGCTGGCTCAACTAAGCGATAATGGCAGGATAAATATCTACGGACATTTAAAGAAAGGCAATACTGTAGGGAAGCAATAATTATGCCTATGGAAGAATGATTCATATATGATTACCACCATGGAACTTCATCCCAACTTCCATTAGAATTCAATCGGCACCACTTGCAAGGAAAAAAATAAACACACATATTGGAGCCATAAAATAGCTTCTAACTATAGACTACGTACCACTACACATTTATTTGCGTAAGTGCCTTTAAATCTGAAGTTTGTAATATATGATGTGAGCAAAAGGGAAAAGGTCTGATGAAGAACTGATGGACAGTATCATCAGCACTATACGTTAACAGAAATTAAACACAAATGCCTTTTCTCTGTCTATGGTTTTCTCTAATCAGATTCTTTCTCAAGTATCCCCTGTCAATACATAGGCAAAAAGACTGAGAACTACTTTTATACTGGGAAGGACAAAGGACAAAACAGAACTATATATACACAAACACCTTGCCACTGAGGTACTTCCCTGAAAAAACAAGATGCATAGGAACAAAAAATAAGATGCATAGGAACAAAAAACAAGGCTTCCATTCAAAGCTTTCTTAAAACATCGAAGAGGATAGATATGAATAATTAGTTTCTAAAATGGTTACATATATATTCTCAAAACTTTAAAATGTCTGCCTCCAAGTATGGCTCCAGTGTTCTGCTTCTGGAAGCCAAGCAACAGTCCACAGCACGCTCTAGCAACCTGAAACTACAAGACCAAAAGACACAAGTTTCTTACGGAAACAGTGACAAAGTTAACTGTCATCATGCAAGCAGTACAATTTTAATCACATTTTATAGGTACAAGATCCATTCAATAAGAAATCCAAGGAGCAAAATGTAAAATGGCAAAAGATCAAGAACAGATAGCCAAGAAACATAAATCTGATCCCAGGATACCTGTGATACAATTGTACAGTTCAGTGCCTGGTGAGTGTAGTTAATGCATAAAAAACCCACATCAGGCTTGCTGATCTTGATTTTCCTTTTATTCATAGTCCAAATAGATGAAGTAAACTTAAAAGAATGGAACAAGCTGGTAGACCCATAGGTCTGCTAGGACATGCTGCCTATTAAGCATAAAACATGAAACATCTACTACTGAAATTATTCACTGATCATATCTGACAAAAATGCCACTTCTGCATTAAGGATAATGCTCTAATACATGCTGGAAAAAAAGGCTCCCATCAAAGAGCTTCGATGGAAAACAGGCACAGAGTTTGCCCCGATCTGTATTACCCCCTGGTTCCCTCTGTAGAACTCTGCTTTTCTTTTGCTCAGATTTGCTCTTTCCAACGAGCAGCAGATGTGTTTGCAGCCTGACAAGCATTTATGCTGACCTCCATGAGGGGGTCTGCAGAACTCTTCCTGAGAAGAGCAAAGCAACACCGAGTGCCCAGAACTACATACACCCCTTCACTTGACTGTAGCATAGTGCCCTAAGGAAGCAACTTCAGAATTACTATTCTCAGCATTTCTTTGCGCTAAGGTAAAGAAACCGTTTACAGACAGTTAGGATGACTAATTAGGTATCATTGTGTGTGGCAAATACTTGCCTTCTAAATAATACAAAAGTATAAAAACGGGTATTTGCAATTTTTCACTTCCAAAATTAAAATGTCAGAGTGATACTAAGCAGTTCAACATTTAAATAACATTCTTGGCTCAATTCAGGGTGAAAAAGCTACAGTAACTTGCACAATCCTTTAAGAATACTTAATCCTGAGCTAGATTTCCTACTTCCAGTAACACATGCATATTTTTCAATACAAAAACCACTACAACTACAGAATTTTACCCTGAATGTAACCAGTGAAGCACTGGGAAGTGTGCCATTGGCTTTTTTTTTAATCAATACCACACCACCCAGCAGTTCATACACAGGGAAGTCCACACAGCCTAATCTATTCAGAATGTCCAAGCAAATCTGTTAAGTATAGTGAAGGAAATACAACTTTTGTTTGAAAACTCCATTTCTGAAAGGGAGAAAAAGTGCTTTTAAACAGTTCTGCGGCATATAAAGAAACCATTTTTATAGATATTTCATATATAATTCATGTTTCAGTTTTTTGAGCAGCATCCTTCATGGCAGCTTGTTCTTTCAATAGTAACACAGCTAATTAATCAAGTAGTGGAAAAGTGTTACCTGTCTGGATTAGGAACTGACATCTTTGCTGTAGCTGCGCTAAAAGCAGATGTCTGCGTGCACATGCAACAGCTGGGGAGTCAGCAGAGCATTCAAGGCAGAGGTTTCTTTATCAGCAGGGTATGTTGAGAAACACGTTCATTTCATGCACTCATGTTTACAGGTGAAGGTATAATGGGGAAAAATCACTCCTGATCCCAGTCCACTCATACATGAATAAAACACACAGATGGAGGATGCTGATGCTAGAGTAAGCATGGGGAATGCATTCTCTCCCTCAAAAAAAATAAAATCAACTCTATGGACAGCTAGCTCATCTCTCTTTGAAGTGTAACTGCTGTACCGCTTATACTCCAGTCCTACGGAATAAAACAAGAGTTTTAGTCAGAAATCAGTGAAGATTGTCAAAGTCAACAAGAGACCTAACAAATTTCTCACTGACCACAATGACACTTTGCTTTGAAAATGTATACATAGACAAGACGCTCAGTAATGTAAGGACAGCCTTTGCTGTTACACTTCCTAAGGAAGCAGCAAAGGTAGCACATATTCTTTAAACAAGCTTGTGTCACTTTTCCAACACATAACAACAAAACTTTTGAAGTTGATTTATACAGCTACATATTGGGAGTTGATGTTGGGTTTACTTTCAACCCTCTAGGGAAAAAGCATGTTTGCTTTTGCTTCATGTCTCATTCAGAAGCAATATACTGGAGCTCTGTGCATGTACAACCTGTACAATCTACTCCATCTCTCTTGTGAAAGACCTTAGAAAGACTACAGATCAGCATGCATTTTATTGTATAGAAATGTATATAAAACACATACACACAGATTCTTTGCTTTTATCCTAGTAAAAATATGTCAGATGTTTTTTAAACAGGCCAACTATTTATGTCCTTTATGTCAGCAGAGTCATCTCGCAGCTACAAAATTAGAGTTCAATTTGTCTCACATAACTTTACTCTAGAAAAACTTTTTTTTTCCAAAAAAAGACCAAATTTTAAACCATGGTATTTCCAGAGGCCAATTTATCTCATAAAAAACACAGTGCTGAAGCAGTTGCAATGAATGAACCCCAGAAAATATCCTTTCCCTAGAACGAGCTCTCTCTATGAGCTCCTGTAACTAGGTCAAACTTCATTTCTCCTTCTCAGACATCTGAAGACTGACAAAAGAGAAATCTAGCCCCTGTTTGCACGTTGACCCACGTTTCCACAAATTGTAACAAAAAAAGTTTCAATTACTGCTGGGATCCATTTGAAGTCCATGGAAGTCTGCTCCAGGCAGGTACAACTTCATCTCCTCATGCAGATGACAAATGCTAACCTATTTCAAAACCGAGCATAATCTCAAAATCTTAAAAATGCAAAGAAAATATGAGTAAAATTAGACAACAATTTTTATTCATGCTCACTATATTTATTCTTTATATTTATGTTTCCCTCAGAGCTATATATTCATAAACATGCTCATAGGAGCAATGCAAAGTCAAAACAGACATTTAACTTGACTAGAAGAGGCCTCTGGTGGCAGTTGTGAAGTACAACTTCTCATAGTTCTAGGAAATATGCCTTTTGATGACATAATTTTCTGTACAGAAAAAGCTACAGAAAGCAGACTAAGGAGTTAGAATTGCAGTGAAAATTTTGACATATTACTGCTCATCTCCAAAGTACTAACAATTTCAGCCCATCCTTCTTCATGCCTACACCACAGCTGTCAAATTAAAGTCACATATATTTCCAGCTAAGTAAGACTAAAATGACAGCCTTTACTGATCACAAAGAACATCACTGCCAGCAGTAAAACTGAGGGATGTGTTTTTACAGCAAAATCCAAAGTCCTGGTCTCCAACACCACACAGACTCCCATCAGCCAAGGACCATGCATGCTAGCACCAGCAGAAGAGCAATAAGGTTATGGTGTATTATATGCACCATCATCTGCATCCAAGAGGGCGAAGAGACAATGGACGCATTTCAAACACACAAGTGAGACAAGGAAAAACAAAAAGCTGGCCCAATGTTTATGAGCACTGATACAAGTAATAATCTGAGGCAAAGAACAGCCTCCAACAGCTGATAATTTGCTTATTGGTTGGACTGGAGTAAAAGCGATTCCATTATCATTCAAGAGCCCATAGAGAGAAGATAAGCAGACCAATGGACAGCTGTGGACTTTCTCTGGAATGGCAAATTTTTCTACTGCTCTTTTGGACCTTGACATTGGCAACTCAGGAAGGGAACAACAAGTCCCATCACCCAAACCGATGTTGTAAGCCACTGTCAACTGCAACAGTTGCCACAAGCAGTTCCTCTTGAGATGAGGCTACAGCAAGCAGCTAGAACTGTAGTTTTCATCCTTCTGTTTACATTGGCAATTACCTTAAAAGCTGTCCAGAACAAGTGATGCAAATTAAATTTAAAAAGTTTCAGGGTTACATAACGCAACTAACTAATGCACAAATGCAAACCACTAATTATTTTCAGCTGAGCAAAACAGACAAGATCTACAGAAGAAGAGAATTTAACTTTTCTCCCATCAGACCAGCCAGCATACAGCCAAATTAAAATACCAGCAATGCTAACTAAAAACATCTACTATGTGGTATTTATTATAGTAAATAGCTGAACTGCCTAGCCAACAGGCACGATACTTTTTCTGTAATTACTCTCTTAATTCTTAATAGTAAACTTATTAATACATTTAAAGCAACATGTCCATCTGTTCCGTCTTTTAGAGAGATGGAGAACCTCTCCTACAAGGAAACACTAAGAATTGGGATTGTTCAGCCTGGAAAAGAGAAGGTTTCAGGGTGACCTAATTGCAGTCTTCCTGTACCTGAAGGGAGCCTACAATAAAGATGGAGAGAGACTTTTTACAAGAGCATGTAGTGACCAGACAAGGGGGAATAGTTTCAAACTGAGAGTAGGTTAAGATTAGGTATTAGAAAAAAGAAAAAAATCTTCACTGTAAGGGTGGTGAGGCACTGAAAAAGTTGCCTGGAGAAGTTGCGGATGCCCCATCCCTGGAAGTGTTCAAGGCCAGTTTGGATGGGACTCTGAGCAACCTGATCTAACGGAAGATGTCCTTGTCTATGGCAGGGGAATTGAAACTACATGATCTTTAAAGTCCTTTTGGACTCAAACCATTTTATGGTATTTTTATTTATGCCACAGTTACCTTAAAAGATGTTCAGGATGGAACATGATCTGAAAATCTTCATGGAGTATCCAAATTTAAAGAACGTATTTGCAAAATATTGTACAACTAAAGCTCTGCACTTCCTATGCACAGCTACATTTTTTCCTGATGGTGTTCCAGTGCACGTGCAACCCAACAAAACAGACTTAACTGCTCTTTCAAAGAGATACTTTGTCTTCAAAGAATGACAGCTCAAATCCTCAAAGAAGGGGAAAAAATTATCTAAAAAAAAAGAATCATTTTGCTTGTCCAGAAGAGATTGTAAAGGATTCATTATGGCCAAAGTTTCATTTCATATTGATGACAGTAACTCAACACATATAATTTTTTACAGCTAGAAAGTACATCCAAGTAACAAGAAATACACTTCAAACAAAAAATTAAAACACTTCAACCAAGAAAATCAAATTTATGAGGCAACTCATAGCTACACATATAAGTACACAACTTGTAACACATCCACAACCAGACAGCAGAACACTGCCAATAGCAGATGCGCAACATGGATCTTTCCTCCCATAATCTATTCCATCCCATCCCACTGGCAGTCCCTTAGATAAATAAAACTGAGGAGAAATACAAGCTTTGCCATAGCATAGCAGACCAATGGCTCATCCTTCCCTTTATCATACTTAATGTGTTTATATGTTACCTGACCAGAAGCAAGGCCCTTATCAAGCAAACACAGAATGATAAAACACTTGCCTACACAATTAAGAAATTCCAAGTATATAGAGACAGTCAGGTATGTTCTGAGGCATGTTCTGCCCTATTTAAACATCTGTACAATCTGAGTTGGCTGTAGATATGACACCATATTGCTCTAAATTGGAAACTGCAGGCAGAGAAAGTATTTGATGGAATCACACACCTTTTTCCAAGCCCATGGCTGTTCTCATCCCTGTGGTTAACTCAGTGCACTACAGTTACTAGGCCTGAGCTAAGAAAGCTGCAGACATCTCTCAATCTTCTGAGTGATTTGTTCAGCAACATAAAATGAGTGAGTGTACCCAGCTTGAATTAGGACCCAAGGAGTTGTTAGCCATGGTCCTGCAGGACTGTGGATTTGCCAGCTCAAGGAAACTCTCAGCTCTAGCAGAAGCAGTAAGTGTTCTGTTAGCAACATCAAAGACTTCCACAAAGAAGAAAAAGACTTTCCAGTACCCATGAATTTCAAACTAGGTAGTTTGAGTAAATGCTGGTTTTTCTCCCCAACCCAAGAATTCATATACCTTAAATCAAAACATTTATTTCTAAAAATAGAGATAAACAACACTTAGGCACATTACTGCAGACCTAAAACTAGATGAAGACCTTAATGTAAAACAGCAAGGAAAAAAGATAAAGATTTCATCAGATCTTTTCAGACCCAAAGACAACAAAAAGGAGATGAAGGGTCAGAAATCATGGAAAATCTTTTCAGGCAGAAGTCTGATTAAATTGTGGCCTCTGCGTCAAAGTAAAGAACATGTATTCTGACAGTATTTTGAACCCTGAGAACATAATAAAAGAGAACATAATTCTCTTTTAATGCTAAAGCAAATGTTTGGTCCATGCAGGGTGCATGTATTCTGCATTTATGATACAAAACAAAAAATACAGAACAATATACACAAAACAAAGCAAAAAATACAGGTCTTCTAAAAAACTGAGGTTGTTTTTAAATTAACATGCATCATTTCCCTACCTTGCAAACAGTCTCTGTATCCCAAGGTAAGATGGTCCTCAGATCAATAACTTCACAGGACACACCAAGCTTTTCTTGAGCCATTGTTGCGACCTCTTTGATCACATGTACCTGAAAAAGCAATGTATCACCACCAAATAATCTAAATTACGCAAATTGCTCTAAGTTACACATATAGAATACAACCAGTGATTTAACATATCACCTGCATGTGAGCAGAGACCTTTCTATTCAGTAATAACAATTTAGTATTCAATAACAATTCTTATTTACTACCTAATTATTCCCAGTATTTTAGCACCACTCCAAAAACTAAATTCACTGAGGAATCACTGAGAACAAAATTTCCTTTCTAGAGAAGTGTCTTTCAGTGAACAGTATCAGTCCTCACTATTTTTATTTGCAATCAGTTTGAATGAGTTTTACAAGTTTTTTGTTAGGACTATAACTAAGCTAATACCCAAATATATCATAGTAATGTATTTTGATTAGCAGTCCCATGCAATTCTGCAAGAAGCATTACGTACATTCAGAAATACTACACTGCACTACATCTGATCTTAGCCAAAAAGCCAAAAAACAGTTCTAGTAGTCCCAGTAACTACACTTGCTACAACTTACTGAAAGTGAAACATAACCAAGTGATCATCTCCAAAGCATTATCTTATGAACAGTTAGGAAAGTAAGCATCATATAAAAAGTTACCTGTAAATATCCAGTCCTGACCCCCACAATCATACAGCAGTAGCACATTATAACCATTTACTGGTCTTCCAACACACAGTTTAACACCAACATTACAAATGTTGCATTACCTGGTTACTACAATTAACATTTTATTAAAACAAAAAAGTATTCCCCTCTAGCAAGAGCCTATCACTGAACTGGAATACAGATTATTTCCTATCCACTAGTCAAGGAATCTATTTAGTAGTATATGTAACTGTGTCACAGTAGATAAAAAACAATCCACATCTATTACCATCCTTTTCATAAGGTATAAGATGGTAAGTACAGAAAAGAAAGCAATACTATATACATTCAAAACTGTATCTTGATATTAGGTTATAAAACACTTCTCAGCAAAATGTATTTCAAGCATTGGCTTCTCTAAAACAAACATTTGCTAGCAAATGCTCCAATATGGAAAATAACAACTGTTACAACTCAGATTATCCTCCACAAATACCTCAGCAAGAAGCATTTGCTCATGAGATATAAGGGTAAAAAAATTTCTCGATATGATGTTGCCAATAAACTCTGGTGCTCTCTTTATTGTTAGAACATTTCACAATACAGGTTTGGACTGTGGCAGATGACCTCCATCAAGCAACTTTAGCCACAGGTAAGGGTAGAAACCAAGAACCATCCCCAATAATCAGTTTGGATGAGGTCCTCTTCATCTCGAAGGCAACAGAATTGAGCAACACGGACATGGTCAGGCAGTGTCAGTTGCCTGAAGGTCAGAGGGCATTAATAAATCCTAGACAGGCATAAATTCTACACTGAAACAGTATGATTAAGGATTTAAACACAAACGACATCATACCTATATGAACAGCTAAATGCAAAAGGACTATCTTAAAAGGGATATCAATAGAAGTATTGCAATAACAGAAAGAAAATATAGCTTGCAGTGTTTTTGTTTAAACTTCTAATACATCTATGGCTGTAATAAGAATGTTTGAGAATTTTCCATATGGCACATAGGATGGATGTTTTTTGCTGTTTCTCTGTACCAATGAAATTGTTTACCTAGCTCACAGGGGATATGGATTAGTTAATGACAATAAACAGATTAATTAATGATAATAAAAGACTAAGCACAACTGGAGAGGAACTAAAAGCCTTTGCTGCCCTTCATGAGCACCATCCAGGACAATTAGCATCAGGGAACCCCACCAGAGCAGCAGCTGCCAAGCAACTACCTCATGTCCAAAACCATACGAGAAGTTACCAGTGAGTCCGTGCAACCCCTCTGCCTATTGACAGTAAATTCTGGATTGGTAGCTTATGTACTTCACCTGAATACATCCTCAGCACAAACTCACTGAACGTATTTGATCTGCAGAACCCTGTCACCTCCAGTGACAATCGAACACGCTGGATTTACTGCCTATCTGTGAAACATCTGTCCCCATGTTGTATGACACAGCCACACCCATGGCTTGGTCAGCTCCTAAATCTGGATTAGGTCCGCACATCTGTCCTATTTTTAATCACCAAAAGAAAAGTCCGTCTTAAATTTTTCCAAGCACCAGAACACATAGCTTTTTTGGAGCATGTCACTCCAAGTCCTCTCTACACTACTGCCTACTGAGTAAATTCAGGATATTATTAAATCTCTATAGACAGCTTCTAAGCCATTACTTTATCAAGTCAATTACTTTATCAATATCTGCTGGAGAAAAACAAGTACAAGTAAAGATATTTAATAAGTCCATCATTAAGTAGCAGTGCAAAGTATCAGAAACTAGTAGGAATAACGATAGATATAAAGGAGATCAAGTAGTCTGAAGACAAGGAAACTAACACAGACAAGCTCTGAAGATTAGAAATTTCAAACAAAATAAAACAAATAAACCCAACAACAACGACAAAAAGGCACAAACCCAGAGACCTGTTCAATACTCCTTGTCATGACAGTTGTAACACTCTCTCCTCTAAAAGCTTCTCAGATACAACTAGGCCAAGAAAATAGCACCTTCTGGTAAGTCCAACCTAGACTCAAATCTCTTTTCTATAATTCTGGACAATGAAGATGTATTTTCTTAACAGTTTTTTCAATATTTGCAGATCTTAATCTGGCGGGGGGCGGGGAGCTTGCCAGTTATGTTCTTGAACAGCTTTGAAATGTAACTGTTAGAATCAAAAGCATATCAATCTCTATTTGTATTAAACATTCAGCAGATTTTTAACTTTCTGTATAAAGGGAACCTCAGATTACACTTCCTTAAATCATGCAGTGAAGATGTATACTTTTCTTTCAGCACACTATTTTGAACTTTTCCACTGCCTTCCTCAGAGTTACATCTCACTGCCCCATTCTTAAATCTATCATTTTCATAATCATAGAAAAATCATTAACCTGCTGCAGAGGTACCTCTTCTACATTTGCAGAGTCATCTTCAATCAAAAATGAGTAAAAACTTACACAATAAAAAGCAGGTTTCATAGAAATACAAACACTGACAAACATTCATTCAAGCATATAGTGACAATAGACGCACACATTTTAATGTCTGGCACTTGAGCTTGAATGCAAACATCACCTACCCCCTAGGCTAGGCTTTGCTGGGTGAGAAATAGCTTGTAAGAGAGTTACTGACCTGAGTGCCCCAAGCAACCATTGTCACATCACTGCCCGTCTGCAGCACCTCAGCTTGTGACAGTGGAATGTTGTAGGGCTCTACAGGAACTTGTTCCACTGAATAAAGAGAAACGAGGAGAAAATAAGCATTAGATTCCTTTATTAGTCAATATTATCCCATAAAAAAATACACTAAAATTTTTCTTTAATGTTAAAGCCATCTAAAACAATAGACCAATATTACACTGAGGATGTTACTGGCGCCCAGCAACAGGATGACCATGAATTAAAACACAAGAAGCTTCACCTCAATATAAGGAAGAACTTCCTTATGTTAAGAGTGCCAGGCCACTGGAACAGGATGTCCAGGGAGGTTGTGGGATCTCTCTCTCTGGACATATTCAAAACCCACCTGGACACATTCCTGTGTCACCTGCTCTAGGTGACCCTGCCTTGGCAGAGGGGTTGGACTGGATGATCTCCAGAGGTCCCTTCCAACCCTAACAACTGTGTGATTCTATTAGCATTAGGCCAAAATTACTGAGTATTAGCATTCATTTCAAAAGTTTAGCTGAAATTCAAATTATTTTTAATTACACTGTTAAAAATATGTTCAGTGTAGAGTTTAATTTATGTTATATACACAACACAACAAGATGATGCATATATACACATGCAAAAGATAGTAAAAAGTTCTGGTGTACATCAAGTCAAAATACCAGCATCAGATTTGGAGATGGGACACTGCTACAGTTGATAAAAAAATCTCAAGTAACCACTAATTGATTAGAATTATTGATTATTACAGTAATCATCAGAGGAGTCTTGAAATTATACTTTAATACTCAGACAAGAAGTAACAGCTGTGCCAGCATCCTCCTAATGCTCCAAGTGTGATGCTCTACAGTTTTATGTTTAAATTGAGGCAAAAAGCTTTCAGAACCTACACTGGAGGAAGTGTCAGCAAGACTTCTGATTATAGCAGTTTTAAATAAGTCTAAATATTTTTCCTTAAAAAAAAATGCTATCTATTCACCAAAAATATACCACAATTTGAGAGAGTAGGCAAGAATTAGGCATCTTGTCTTGTCTTCTCCTAAGACATTTAAGGTAGTTCCATTCAAGGCTCATTTACTAGTTTTCAGATGGAAAAACGTTAGATCAATTATGCTAGTTTTGAATCAGTGCTCCCATGCACTATACATTGGTTTAATGACTAAAACAATGATAAAAGACATCCATATATCATATTTCAAAAGAAATACTGTTTTTGATCTAAAGATGAACTTGTCTATGCACCAGCAAGTCAAATAATACTTCTTAAAACATATTCTAGTGATAAGTGGAAAAAAATAAATCTTATTCCTTCTAAATACACAGAAACAATTTATAAGGAAAACACTCTGCCTTTTTTTGGTAACTTATTTCATAGCTCATAAAATACTTCTTGAGTTCCTGCTGAACCAAATTGCTTCTTGAAGTTACGATACAGAATCTCCCTGAGTGATACCAGTGGTAAAGTGGTTTGTATTTTTCCTTCATTGCTATGGTAGATTCAGTACAAGTAGAATGACCTAGGTTTTTTTCTGGTTTACAAGTTCCAAAAGTAACTTCAATAAATGAAGTAGTGAATAATTTTCAATTAAAGCAGACAATTTTTTTTTTCTCATTGATAATGATATATAAATACCACATATGTCACAGAATCACAGAATGGCTGAGGTAGGAAGTGACCTCTGGAGATCACCTAGTCCAAGCCCCCTGCTCAGAGCTGGTCATTCAGGGCCTTGTCCAGTCAAGTCTTGAGTATTTCCACGGTCAGAGACTCCATATCTCTCTTGGCAACCTGTGCCTGTGTTTGATCACCCTCACAGTAAAGAACGTTTTTGCCTGTGCTTAGTTTAGAGATATCTCACTTCACCTGAACAGGCACAGAAGAGACATACATATTAACTAAATCATTCTTCCTAAAAACATAACAACAAATTCTTTTTCAGCATAATTCAATAACACACATCCATTTAATCAAGGAAAATAAATTTTTAAAACGTATTTTTAACATGAGGTGCTTTTAAACATAGCACAAAGTCAGATCTCCTTGCAAACAATTTTTAATGTACTAAAATATCAGTGTCTTTCTGTAATGATTTCTTTGAATAACAAGTGTCTAGAAAAATACAGTGCTAGAAAGGAAAGGGAAGAAAGGCACATCCAGCCCTTGCTCACTGCACATTAGTGGCAGACCAGGTTTCTATGGATTTTGCACATTGTACAACTCTCAGGCAACAGGAAGAGATCCCGAGAGATAATATAACCCACAACTATACTAACTGGCATAGCATAACTGCCTTTGTCATGAAATGGTCACCGACATGAAACCTGGAGAATAAGAAACTTAAAAAGATACCACAGGACCTTTGAGTGGAAACCCAGGGTACTGACATGAATGAGAAGGTTTTGAAGGGCGTGGGATGAGCCAGAGGAAGAACTGGAAGGTGTACATGACACAGAAATAAAAGCCTTTTCTCTGTGCCATGGTTTTATCCACTTAGGGAAATGAAATATAGCACACAATTACACAAATTAACTTATTTCTTACTATAACTAAACCATTCTGCAACAAAATGCCCATTAAATGAGATCATCTATAACACCTGCCAATTTTAAATGGAAAATTCAGCTCGTCAAAAATTTATAGGAAAGTCCAATTTGGAAGGATTTTTCTTGATTGCCTTTGCAAAAACTCCTCTCCCAACTAACGAGGATGAAAAACAGCATATGAAATTATTCTGTTAATATTCTTTCATAATAATTATCTAATCCAGGATAACAATGTTTACATACAAAGCAGCCTATTCATCTATAACTGAAGAAATAAAGTATTTTAAATCAAATGTTCCAAACAGAGATTTCAAATACAGCAATTAACAAAAAGTTGTAATTATCAGTGAAAAAGGGCCATGACAAGTTAATTTTAAGAGGTTACAACATCTGCTGTATTTTCTAAAGGAGCAGTCTGAACAGCAGAAGGAAAACACGTTTTCTCATCTTACCTGCCTTGTCTCTATAACAACCACTGATGCAAGTCGTATTTATTTCTACACCACCAGTGTCATGTATAGTACAATTAAATGAAACTGAAAAGGTCAAAAAACATCAGAGTAGGTTCTCCACAAGATGTTTAAACCTGATAATGTCAAGGTGACTCATCTTCTCCTTTGATTCATAACCACTATGTGCCCTTGACACTGCACAGGCTGTTAACACTTTTTATAAATCAAAGCCTCCTTTTCCTTTTTAATTCAGATATTTTCTTAGTATCTCTGACATTTAGGGGGACGTCACTACGGCACTTTCAATAACATTATGATCTCGTAAGTTAAATAGCAACAGAATTCTTCTTTGCATGTGTACTTGCATATTTAACTCTGTTTTTACTCAGAAAGGCTTACATTTCTTTGCTCCTTCCAAATACTATTTAAGGAAAATTAACATACACAAAACTTCTGATAAACACTTGCATGGTTATGTGAAAGAAGACAGCATCTGCTCCTTGAACAGTGTCTAGACAAGCATCTTTACAACGCAAAATGGGATAATAGGAAGAGGGAGAAGCCATAAAGAAGAACACACAGGGACACAAACCTTACCACAAAGGTTGAGGGTGGCAGTTACAAGAACCAAACATGCTCAGTCCCATTTATTGATAAGGGTATGGGGAATATGGGAGTATTCCTTTCAGTAAAATTATCTGATGGGATGATAAAGAAAAAGGAGAAGCTATAAACAAAATATGGAGACACAAACCTGAAAACAAACATAACTAAGACAAGAAACAAACCTTGTCAGGAACACTCGGGGAAGGGCTATAAGAAATGACAGGCACACCTGGGAATTTGCAACTGGTAAGCACACAAACCCAAGTGTCCAGGGTGCTGGAGCAGGGTGCCTGGAACTACACCAGCTGACGAGGGCACACAAAGGTGAAGTGGGTTGGTGAGGAGCAAAGTGGGGAAGAAACAGAAAGGGTTATAGGAGGAGCCATTGCACATAAATCAGGGCTGGTCAGCATGTTTGTCTGACTGAGCCTTGTGCCTCATCATGGTAGTCAGTCCCAGCTTCCCTGGAAATCCTGTCCAGTGCAAGGGCTGTGTGCTGCAAGGACTAAGTACCAGCTGCTGGTTAGACAAGTAAGAAAGGACAAGACACTGGGCCAGCAAGTGGAGACAAACCAGCGTGCAGACATCCTGGGCCTGTGGTGTGAACAACAGGAGCAAGTAGGGGTCTTGGCCACCAGCTGCTGGTGTGGGAATAACATGTGGCCTAAATACCATCGACCAGGAGGGACTGCAGGGTGATAAAAAGTGGTTCTATGTCCAGTGGGAAATACACAGAGCTGCTAGACTAGCTAAGATCCTCCACTCAAAAGTTCTGAAAGGTAAAGAGCCATCCAGGGGGAGAATCACTGTAATTCCCACTCCACGTACGTACAACCAAGTTGATGGTGGCACTGCCCTAACAGTTCAAGGAAGTAAACGAAGATCAAGGATGAGCACTTCAAAGAGCCCAGGTACAGTGAGGAACAACAAATCCTCTGCTAAACAAACTGCTAGCAAAGAGGGTGACTGGGTAGAGAAACAGGCCTGTGGGCTGAGCCACAGATGCAGAAGCACTGCCCTGCTCCACAGTGAGGGAAGTACAAATCTCCAATTACGAGCTACAGCTATGCATGGCAAGTATACTTCTTATCTCTCCCCATCTAGCTACTGCTTTCTGATATATGTCTTACATACATACATATCTACATATATATTCACATAGATAACACATATACCTATACATGAAATCACATATCTGTATATGGGGACTATCTCAAATTGTTTGCACATCAGAGCTAATGTAGAAAATGAAACTTACCAATTGTATTTCATTCAAACAAAATAGTTCTCTTCTGTAACTTCTAAAATTTACTATTAACAGATACCCAGGCAAAGTTTAAGATCCAGCTCTGGGGTTGTCTGCACAGGAAAGACATGGAGCTAGTGCTATGGGTCCAGAGGAGAGCCATGAAGATCATCAGAGGGCTGAAACACCTCTCCTATTAAGACAGGCTGAGAGAGCTGGGATTT
This sequence comes from Eulacestoma nigropectus, assembly GCA_013397775.1. Classification (NCBI taxonomy): domain Eukaryota; kingdom Metazoa; phylum Chordata; class Aves; order Passeriformes; genus Eulacestoma; species Eulacestoma nigropectus. The sequence continues at coordinate 548,248 of VZTE01005462.1, read as the reverse complement.
TTCAGCCTGGAGAAGAGAAAGCTCTAGGGAGAACTTACTGTGGCCTTTCAGTATTAAAAGGGGGCTTATAAAGTCAGTTTAGATTAGATGTAAGAGTTTTTTACAATGATGGTGGTGAAACACTGGAACAGGTTGGCAACAAAAGCTATGCATGCTCTATCCCTGGAAACATTCAAGGTCAGGTTGGATGAGGTTCCAAGCAACCTGATCTAGTTGAAGATGTCCCTGCTCATTGCAGGGGGGTTGGACCAGATGGCCTTTAAAGGTCACCTCCAACACAAACTATTCCATGATTCTATCATCTTAGCTTGAAGTCCACTCCCTCCTTTTGGTGTTACCAGGGCTCTTGGATATTTAAGGTGTACATTATTTTTTGAATAAACTGGAAAACATTTCCCAAAAGTTCCTGCAGATTTGTTCTTCACTTTGGAAATTGCTTTTTCTTCTTGGTTCATTGTGGTGTGAATATGGTGAACTTAAGGCAATGCTACTTAAATATCCACCTGGGATCCACAGGGCTGACTAAAGCAAAGACTAAGGGCCTAATTTTACTCTTGTATCTTGTATGGGCAAAGGCATGTTTGGGTAGCAATTATTGCTGTAGAAATTAATGCTCATTAAATAGTGTGGTTAGTTTTACCCCATTTCTGAATAAGCATACAACGTATTTGAATAGGAAAATCTGTGTTCATTTGGGAAGAAATTGAGCTAAACTCATTATTTTAAAAAAACAGCAATCTCACTTTCCATGTGATAGCTACACTGAAATTCTTTATGCTACAGCTCTGATTTACCTTGGAGACCAGACTCAGATTCAAAAACACTTATGAAGATTCTTCTTATTTTTGTACAGTTTCTTTACTGTTATGAAAAGAAAGCTATGCTTGAATGTTGCAGAACTCACCCTGTCATCAGCAAGCAAAATAAACAAACAAACAAAAACAACTTCCTGAACAAAAGCAACTAAAAAACTTGAAAGTAGTTAGTGGGCCTATATAGCTCCTTGGAGGTATGCATCAGATGCAAAATCCTAAGGTTGGTTCTGCATGAGCTTCCATAAAAAAGCAATGACCTGGCATCCTGCTTAACATCCTCAAGAAGCAACTTCAGGTTATACATTCTAAGCTAGGTATATATTACCTTCCATCACTGGCATCCAACATCTAATTTCAACAATAATAGCAACACTTTGCAGCAGAAGCAATGTGCATAAATTTTTTGGTGAGTAGAGTGGAGTGGGTGTGGGATTTTTGTCATTATTTTAGTTTGATTTTTTGCTTGTTTGTTTAAAACAAAGTATTATTAGCTTCAGGCCACCCAAATAAGGAGAGATATCCTGTCTTTTAAAGACTATCTGACCTACAGTTTCTTCTCAGCTGTAATTTCAAATACGTTAACAATAATGAACAAAATATCGTGGAAAAATATTTAGAGACCTCATAGGAAGAAAGCAAGCTCCATTAGAGGAAAATTATAAGGCTCAAAAGCCTACATTAATTTTACAGATAGAAAACCTTCCTTCCCATTAATGTCCTTAACACCTTAATTTTTCAACTAAATCCCTACACACCCAGTGTAACATCAGTCACAGACCTCTCTGAACACACATGTCTACTCACACGAACCTAAAGCAAAAAAAAAAAAGAAAAGCTATGGTAGGGGCAACATAATTTTGTTATTCAATGACTGACTCATCATCATGGAAATAAAGAAAATTATTTTTGTCTGGAACAATGAGATCCCAAATCTTAGGTGAAGTTTTATACCATGCTAAAAAGGAAAAAAAAAAGATAAATTAAGTAATAGAGGGAAATTGATACCATTTTGTGTTCTTGTTTTGGAAAGCCTGCATGTTCCCAGCCATCAGAAGACCCTGTACTGTTTTGAGACACTAATGGAAAGACACAGTAAAAACAAACATAGTTGGAGCTTACTGTCTAAGTCAATTTCTGAATCTGGACAATTTTCTTTCTCCTGCTAGAATCAACACACTCACATGGGGTTTTGTAAAAATTTTCTCTACGAAACAAAAGGTAGTCACATTTTTAAAACCCTTCTTTCCACCATTTATCTTATTCTTCTTTATCAGGCTTGTGTCTTATTGCTGCTGCCTCTTGATCTTATCAATCATGATGACCCTGGTCCATTTCTGAATTCACCAGGCAACTTGGTTTCTATGGCGGAATTACCACAAACCCTGACCATGGCCAGGAGAATAAAAACGAACTCTAAGAGAGATCAATTTTATGGGAGAAACTCCCAGACAGCAGTCATCTTCCAGTCCAAGGTGACCCAACCCAAAAAGGACAGCTCAATAGCGAAGATGACAAACTAATGATGATATAGAGAAAGGTTTACAATGAAAATAAAAGGAACATAAAAACCACTCCATATAGTAAAACACTCCTACTTTACATTGTAGAAGTAATAAAATATCCATGTGGATAAAAGAAGTTATCTGTTACAATCATCCCTGTCACATGTTGACACAAATTAGCATGTACTATAAATTTCAACCTATGTGGCTACACAGATGTCCTTGGAAATTTTAAAATAAAAATACAGGCAAAGTCTCTGAAAACCAGCCATGAGCACACAGGAGGAAATCAGTCTTTCAGAAATTACCAAGAACAGCAACATTGTAGCTGGCTACTGACCAGCACATACATCACATTAACCACTCTTTCAGGACATCTTTACTCAAGATTTCGATCACAAGCCTGATTTATGTCCACTAAATGATCCAGCAATTGCTTTGCAAGTCATTTCCTCAAACACAAAAGCCTCCCTATATTCTCAAAAGCTGTGTGATATTGATGTGCAGCCTTTCATGACAGTATGAAAGCAAGTAGTTTATTAACTTTACAGTCTGTACTTGTGACTTGTAAATACTAGGGGGAAGATGGAGAAATAAAGGCCTGTTTTAAAGACACTTCATTTTTTTTTCTTTGTTTAACAGGACTCAGACTCAAGCTCATTTTTCGAACTGCTTGCTCTGAATGAACAGACAGAGGCCTTTTAGCTGAATTTTAGTACACTCTCTAAACACAGTAAGCTTAAGGAATGCAATACCCTATGGGTACATCACACCCCACCACACTAAAAATACCTGCACTTTTAAATTTACACTGCTAATGGGACTTCTGGGTCTTCTTTGAAAATATAAAAGCAAATAAGCAGTTTTACCAGTAAATATCCTATTTGTTCCTGAGTTATATTACAATTTTTTGTAGTTTTGATGTCTGCCTTCTAAATTTTTCCCTTATTATTGTCTCTCTAGAAAGAGGATAAATTTACTGACAAAAGGGATGCACTATGGAAAAGTGCTCTTAAAAGGTCCAAAGCAAAACAGAAACATTTTGTCTGTCACTCAAAGTCAGTCCACACAGTCAACTTATACACTAGATTGATGGATCAAGCATAGTTTGCATATATAAAGCCACAGGACAGGGAAATGCTACAGGTAAGTCATGGCTTCAGTTCTATTTTATAAGTCGCTCATCCAATTTCTCTGCCTATCTCCACTGTTCTGTCAAGTTTCTCTAGTCCAAAGAAGTATCAAGCTAATTTTTAGAACCAACTCAAGCACCATCATTGTCAATTTCTGCTGTTCCAATACGTTACACATAATGAGAGTTGTTAAAACTACTCTGAACCAGAAAGTTCACTATGACTAAAACAAAGTAATGGCAATCACAATTCCTTTCAAATGAGGTTAAAATCTAAGTGGGCAGATTTTGAAGATTTTTAGAAATTAAGCTTTTCAAAGAAATTTTAACTTTGGGAAAACAGTGATGGCAGGGCTCAGTTCTTTTGGAAAAATAAAAACTGATCTGGAAACTTATTTTAGTATATAAAGTCACCACAAGAAAGCAGTTCAAGCTCTGCTAAATTTTTATCAGAATTTGATACAGAATAATACCTCTTAGTTCTACTTATTTTTTTAACCTGGGACTGTAAAGCATTCCACTTCCAAAGATAATTGAACATAAATCAGACTGTAAATGTTCATTTATCTTTGCAGTCAAACTTCAAGAACTTATTCAGTTTTCACAATTCCTCTAAAAACCCAGCCTACAACATAGCTAGCGACCAAACAAGTCAAGACTTCTACTATAGTATTGTTTTAGCTGTGACTATCAACATATATGTGCAAAAACCCCCAAACATTATTACTTTATGGGAAAATACAACACACAAATCTTTACCCGCAGCTCTGTAAAGTATTTTAGGTTCAAAGAATATGCATGGATTTTTGTCCTCTATGCATGACAGCAGCAATCCTTTGGCCTGCAGGGGACTCCTTGGAATAACAACCTGTAAAAATATTTTTTAAATAGTTTATTTAAAATTGCAATTCTGCTAGAAACTTCCTCAATAATACTTAACACTAAGGAATTATTTGCTTTAAATAAATCTATGCACAGATTGAGCTGTTCCTAAAAAGTGAATTAACATCAGTGCTACATTATTAAAACACACTCCAAATTTTGAATTTTATTTTGTTCATTGATGAGGCTTTATTAGTTCCCCTCTATACAATGATTTAAATACTAAGGTACTCCACCCGGGTAAGGCAGAATTAACATCTTAACAGTAACAGTTGAGGTAAAAGGAACAGAAAAATGTCAGTCAGATTAGTATATATATAAAGTATATATAAGTACATATATATATATATATATATATATATATATGAACTTAGTAAAATTAATGTAGATGTATAACGAAAAAAATCAGCTGAGTGATCCTCAGTTGCTTGGGTAAAGATTCATCAGAACAGGCCTTGAAGGTATTCAGATTTAGTCCAGTAAGTTTTGAAGGCTACAAAAGGAATGGGATAATAGCTATTTAAAGTTGACTTTCTTTGCTTATGGTGGAAGCCTGAAATTTGTTTATTTTGGAAACAAATAACCAATAAATACCTTAAACTATTATCAAGCAAAGAAAACTAAGCAAGGCCTCCAGATGTAATCCAAATACTTGGAAGGAAACAGCATAATTCATTTGCCAACAGAAGAGTTAACTTTGGATGATCGAAGATAATTTCTATTATGAAAAGAAAATTACCAAATTATCACAGTTTAAATGAAAATAGAACGCAAGAGCTGAATTCCCTCAAATCAGAAGAGCTGACTAATTTACATCCCAGAGACCTCAGAGAGCTGGAACATGCAGCATGAAGTCTACCAGCAAACACTTTTATAGCTGTGAAGTTAGAAGTCACTGAAAACATTAGTTCTAACACTTGTTTAAAAAAAAAATCCATGTTAACTACAGCCATGGCTTCAAAATATATTTTGGGAGTAGTATCATTTATTTATATAAAGGAATATAAAAGACTGAAAACACAACCTAAATCTCCTATTACATGAAATTAACTCAGTAAGTGATTTTTCTAAACAAGGGAGAAGAAGTTTATGAATATTTCACCAAAGCATTTGGTAACAGATATATGGGAAATTACCCATGAATGTCACTAGTACAGCTCCTTAGGAATTAACCATTTTTAGGACAGATTTTATTTACCTTATTCAATTACGATGTTAAGTCAGAGCATGGTAAGGAAAATTATTCCAAACCTGGGAGTCACTACCACTACAGAGGATGATACTAAAAAGACCCAGTTGATATTGAGGACATGACTGACAAAAACAAACTGAAAAATACATACTGAAAGTCACATGTTTAAGGACTACATTTTTGTTACAAATTTAGAACTCAGCAGTAGAAATTCAGATCCGAATTTATTATCTACTCAAAGGATGACTTGCATACTATGCAGTATAGTCCTGAAAAAGAAACCATAACAACATAGCCAAGGAACTGTTAGTGCTATTGCAAAAATCACTGCTAGAAACTCAGCTGGAATACTTAATGATTCTTTCAACCCTTTGAAAAGAAAACGAATTAAACAGATGTCAAAAGAGCTCCAGGTATTGTTAATATTTCCTTGATGCTTTCATTTATTTAGTCTAACAAAACAAAGACTGAAAAGAGTACAAGTGGTTTAGGATATAAAGGGGATGGTGAAGGACAGATAAGTTAAATATACAAGTTAGTCAGGAACAAATTTAGGCTGGAAATTAAAAAGAAAGCTTCTAAACATGAGAGCAGATATTCTTACAATGGAATGCAGAGAATCAATATTAATGTCTTCCATGTACATCCTCACAACAGTGGACAAAAGCTACAACCATCCAGTAGTGTCCTCAAACCCCAACAAGCTTTGTCTAAGTACCAATGACCACGGTCCTGCCCCTGAACAACCAAAGCAAACTCCCTTTGGCTTGGGAAATCCAAACCTCACCTGCCACTTAAGAGAAACACAGAATAAAAATCCAGAAACCTTTCACAAAGTTTAATAAGAGGGTTGTTTTGAAAGCCACTCTTCCCAAACATCAAGCCGTACCCTTCTCAGCTTATAAGACATTGCCTTTCCTCCTGTAATATGGAGAAAACATGCTTAGATATGGGACATTTGAAAATGAACCTGAACACAAGCTCATTTTAACTTCTTGATTTCTATGTTAAGGGCCAGGGTTATTAAAAAATACCTGCAATCTTGAAATATTATGAACCGCATTAACAAACAGCTTTGCAAAAAAATATTAAAGGAACAACACTCTCACAACGCAACAATGTTCAAAAGATCGAGTCTAGAACACTTCTCTGTGCACAAAAAACTAGTAGATTGTTCCATCAGTTCCACAGAATTAATGTGCCTTTATATTTAACTGAGATGACAGCTCTTAGTGGTAGCAACTTATTTTAGCATTTTACCAAAGGAAAAGTAAAAGAAAGTGAAAAACCAACGCAAAGATCAGAGGTGGGAGCAAAGAAATAATATTACCTGGAGTGACTAAATAAAATTCTGACTTACTAACTTATTGATAAGACTATGAATCAGTCTAGGTAGTTGGTATGAATTAGAAAGAGTTTTAATCACCAGAGTGGACCACTAAACTTCATCCCTTGGTTTAGTATATAAAAATTTGAGATTGACCTACAAGATCAGCAGAAATTAGCTAGACCTGGAATCAGTATTTTAATCATCTAAGTTATTTTTTGTTTTCATATGATAATAAACTACTTTAGCTTTTAAACAAGCTCTAGAAAATATTTGAATCAATAACCTGGCAAAAGACTTTGTAGATTGCTTTTGTCTATAATCAGGAAATACTTTCAAATTCAGAAGAGGACCTCAGATACCATAAAGAACACCCAAAGACAAAAATGTATCCTGTTCCTCTAATATAATGAAATAAAATGTGAATAATACAAGGTTTTTATATAAGTAAAGAGAAAAACAACTAGGAGAAATGGCTATGCCCTCCCTGTAGATGAGTAATAGCTGAAGTTTCAGGACACCAAAATCATACACAGACAACAGTTTAAACAGTAGATAAACAATGAACATGTCTTTAGAACACAAATACTGGTTCTGCTTAAATCTTCCACATTAATCCACCGTGAGTCATTGCTCAGTGGATTGGATGCCAGCTAACCCAGAAGTACAAGCTCACAGACAAAAATTTACTCAGGAAAAAATTGGGAGCCTGGCAAACAGTGCTATCTTAATCTGAGATTACTAGATCCTGCCCCTCCCTCTTCTCTAGGAAAGTTATCCACCTAATATCCACTAAGCATCTTCACTTCAAGGGATGCCATCATCTCAGCCAGAAAGCTTGCCCAAAGTTCTCACTCAGAGAATCACCAAGCAGTTGAGGTTGGCAGGGACCTCCCGAGGGCCATCTGGTCCAATGCCCTTGACCAAGCAGAGCCATCCAGATCAAATTGCCTGGAACCACGTGCAGACAAACTCTGAAAACCTCCAAGAATGGAGACTCCACAAACTCTCTCGGTAATCTGTGCCAAGTGCTTCCTCATGTTCAGACAGAACCTCTAGTGTTTCAGTTTGTGCCCACTGCCCGGCAGTGTCTTTCAAATAAATTAATTCAATAATGCACTTAAGACAAATGCAGAAAGGAAAAAAAAAAACAAAGAAAAATACTACTCATTAAGTTTTAGTTTTTAGGTTCTGTACTATACTGGGCACAAAACTATGTAAAATGTATGGTTATAGTGCAAAAATAGACAAATACAAAATGCTATGTCTACTAAAGATTACTTCAATAATGGCTATAAATCCTCGAACACTTAACACAGTTTAAGTTTTCTAATAGTTTTTAATTAACGTGTTCAGATACTTTGTTGTGGACTGACATCTACTCTTCTTCCCCTGTCTGCACCCAGACTCATTGCTAGTCAGGTCCACTAGAAAACAAACAAACAAAAAAAATTGGTCTTCATAAAGTAAGAGTTACTATACCTTTATTCCTGGACAATGAGCAAAAAAGGCTTCTGGACTTTGAGAGTGATATAGTGCACCATGACCCACACAGCCCCAGGGTGCTCTAATGGTGAGGTTTCCACAATTGAACAGATCTCCAGAGCGGTAACGGTATTTTGCTGCTTCATTAACAATCTGAGAAGATTTATATACCAAAGTAACATTCAGTTCAATACCTCTAGTTATGCTTCAAGACACTTCAATACATGCAATGTAACTACATCATCTGTTCCACGCATGGGATTCAGAGGAAGAAATTAGAAGCAAAGGAATACTCTAAGTCAGGGCAAAGACAAACATTTTCCAAGGCAAATAAACCAATAATTTATTGTGTTCAAGTCAGATGCCTAAGTCTCAGGGGTAGCCTTATAACCCAGTTGTTTCCTCATTCCATACTATCAATCAGCCCAATCCAGATCTGTACTTTGTCCTGTGGACACACGGCCAGTTGCAGCTGTATGCAGAAATGAAGGACTGTGTTTGGAAGACACAGGCTGTTGAATTTAAGGCTGCTGAAGCCAACACAGCCACAAAACCAAAAATTAAAACAGACATTTGCCTCAAGCCACATCTTTAATTTCTATTATTCAATAAGCCTTCAAACTGGCCTTGGTACAGTATACTGTTTACAGTACAGTACTCGTACTGTTTGCAGTTTATACCTGCTTACTTAAAGCATGCATAAATATTAGTAATACAGCTGTGGTTATATTTGCAAAAATTACAAATTCAAAACAAGTACCAATGCTAACAGAAAAGTAATTTCAACAGTTGTAAGATTTCTTTTAACTGCTCTCAAATTTATTAGTACTTACCTGATCAAATGCTGGAAAAATGTAATCTGCAAATTGAATTTCTGCAATGGCTGTAGCACCAGTAACAGCAATTCCAATACCAAAGCCAACAATTCCTTGCTCACATAAAGGGGTGTTGAAAACTCTGTCTTTACCTATATATAAAAAAAAAAAAACCAACAACACACAATTCCTTCAATACACCAACTCTAAGTGGAAAATACTGTCCCAGAAATATTTCACTTATAAACAAGTCACATGCAATTAAGCATATGGCTGTTTAGATGGGCTTTTTTAGGTGTAGAAACAATAACCATTCATTACAGGTAGAGATACTTTAACTTGTAACAACTCAGAGGAAGAAAAGGAGAAACTAAATGAAAGATAAGAACAGTTTCTGTAACTTACAACATTCTTAACACTTGAATGAAAATTTGTTCTGGGGAATTCACACTTAAACATGCATACCCCTCATGCTTATATGGGAGTAAACAATACTTACAAGCATTTTAAAATGTTTACAATTAAGATGAGTGTTGTTTCTTCCATTTTTTTCCAGGCACTGACAAGTAACTGTCCCTTCTCAAAGGCAGACAGATGTACAGGAGCACCTGTACAAAAGCACACTGCCTCTTGTCTACACTCCCCATCAGCAGGGCCCATTCTTACCAGTCTTCTCTCACAAGGTAAGGCCCCATTTAAACAATTTGCTTTGTCTCCAAGGCAAGACAAAAAAATGCTGTTCCTGCTACAAACCCAAAACATTTCATTTCTTCCCTATGGGAGTGCAAAGGGTTATTTTAATCCTAACATATTTCTGTGCCACAGTAATTTCAGATCCCAAATACGCATCAATCTAATAGATAGTTGCAGACAAAATTGTTCAGTTCATGCAATTAAAAACAAGGAGTGGGAGGGAGATGAAACACCACTACAATATCCTCTATAATACATACTTACAATATTTGCCAGTACTACTTTTTGGCCAAGGGATACAGCAGAAAAATCTCAGTCTGATATTAAATCTTCCCTTTAAAACACTGGGAAATAGACAGTAGGTTTCTATAGGAATCCATTATGCATGACAATGCCAAGACTTCAAACTGGATGAAAAAAATGTGCACACCAGTGGCTACGAAATAAATTAAACAATGACTAAATAACCATGAAATAACTAAACAAAAAAACAGACTAAACTAGTAAGTGGGAAAGTTGTTACTAGGTGGACTTCTAATTTCAATAGCTATAAGTTCAACTAGAAAAAGGAAAGCTAACAAAAGTTTTCAGAAAGGGATGATGAGGGAAGAATCATTGTTCAAGGCTGTATTTGCAATATACTACAGGGAAGCATGTTTTACAGATCTTTAAAGTACACATCTCTCATTTTCACACACCACTTTAGCATCATACTTGTATCCTGGCCGTATGCATGTACGTATGTATAGACATCAGTGAATATGCTTTTGACTCTCCCTCTGCTTTCCTTTTTTTTTCCCCTCCACCCAGAACATTCATTTAAAGCAAGAAAAAAAAAAAATGCCATCAAATGATACTGCAATGTTGGTAGTGTCAGTGAGGCTACACAAGCCAACACCAAGTCCAAAGAGCTGCCGCAATTGCAGGACACGCCACGATTTCTCATACAAGACACTGGAAACAAAGTGAATGCAAGATTATTTTTTCCCCTAGAGGGACTAGTTACTGTGTAAATTGTTCTCATTCCTGAAGGAGCTGTAATCTCAGTTCCTATACTGCATCCTCTGGTGCACTCTCTCTGCTGACAGGCATCATGGCCAAAGAAAGAGGAAAATAAACTTCCTATGCAAATGTGCAGTTGCCCCAGGCCTTACCACCACAACTGTGAAGGTGCAGAAGCCCTGTTTCAGATAAAACCACAAGAGCTGTCCCTGTACCCATACCCATCTGTAACACCATAAACACTTGGCAAACACCTCCTTCCCTCCTTTTTATTTATATAGCATACCATGAATTAGCCATCTTGATTTCCTTCTCTTTCACTGACACATTTAAATTTTAATTTAAAACAAAATCTTATTTTAATAAACTAAAAATATATTAACATTATGAAGTCATATGGCAATGTTGGTAATTTTCTTTCCTACTGTCTACTTTCCCGCTTCTTACAAGTCCATTGGCAGATCACTATATTTCATTCACTTGCTTACGGGATATTTTGATATAAAACTTATAGCTTACCTAACCTTATTCTTTATTAAGAGATTTTTCAGAGTACACTGAAATAGCCTAATACACAGGTTCCATAAATAATTTTGCACCCTCACACAAAAATGGAAATGTATTTGAACAATCCTGTAAAATGAGCTTTTAACTAATAACTGATACAAACTTGAAAATTAATTCTTTAATATCAATTTAGGGTGGTGAATTAATTTAGAAGCATCTTAGCTCCACGACACTAGTATGTCACTCTATAATTCAAAATATAAAATACATCCTAATAAAACTGCTGAAATACTACTGAGATATTAGAGGCATCATGCTGCTATCAATGGAGTATGATGAAATAAATGAAGCAAAAATCAATAAAGCAAAAGTGAAATGTAACAAGACAGCTGTAGTGTGAGTAGTGTGAAGTACCTAATTTGGACCTTCAGGAGTAAAGGCACAATTCTGAAGTATCATGGCTTAAAACAGAAAAGAGTGAGTTAGGGAACTCAATGAATGAGATTTATTACTCAGGAACAGTTTTGATTATAACATTAAAACAACACTACTGACCTCTTAAAAGCAAATCCTAAAGCACTTTACTATTTATTAGATTGGAAAACAGCCTTGAGTAGAGTTTCCAGGGGTAGGGCTTTCTTTATAAAATCTAGCCCCTTATGACAAAAAGACATACACACTGTTAGAATAAAACTAATTTTTTCATTTCCCCAAACATTAAAAATTGTATGGCATTGCTTTAACCATCTATTTTTATTGATACAGTATGAAAATCATTACTAAAACTAACACAAAATATTTAAATATTCAGCATTTCAATGAATTAAGCCTATGTATTTTTATCTATTTTATTTCACATTTTCTTATTTTTCACTTTTTTTTTCAAAATGTGAAAAGGAAGTCCATTTTGATAAAAAGCCATTCACATAACTCTCTGCAAACCAGCTGAGTCAGATTTCAGCTGAAATCTGACTGAAGCAGACAAATAACCCAGAGATACTTTGTGTTTCCATATGTCATTTCCTGACCAACAAAGAAACATTTCCTAAAATGTGTTCTTCTCCTAGGATTTGCATCAGCCACACAGCTCAGAACAAACTAACACCAGCTCACCAAGCTGACTTGTCAGTCCAGGTGAAAGTAGCACCTCTACATTTTCTGAAGCCAGGTGCGTCAGCCTCTGCAGGAAGACATTACGCTGGTGTGCTTTTCAATTAACCTGCCTGGCTTTATAAACATCCCTGGTTTCAGCCATCTGAACAGGTCAGTGCCCTTTGCCAGGTACTGAGGGAAGCAATATGGCAAACACGGTTATGTGAAAAAAAATGACGATTCTTCTCATCTCTCCATCCCAATAACTCAGTAGTAAGCCTAGATGCATGTTAAGGAAGTGGAAAAAACACCCTAGAAGACTTCCCTAATAAGGAAAATTTGAAATTATGAAAAACAAACATTAAGAAGAAAAGCAATACTTGGTTCAATTTTACTTAAATAATAAAAGAGCGATCTTTGTGATTTTCAGAACAAAGAGTACCCCACAAATGTTCAAATTACCACTGACCCTTTGTATAAGAGACAACAGCTTTAAGGCAGTCTCACAGTCATCTTCTCGTTCGCCAGGAATAAAGTTTCATAGCAACCTAACAGAATATGTTTACAGACATTTGTAGTCGATTATTGTGCATTAATGTTTTGGCTGCTTCATCTTTATTTGTTCCAATCCATCAGGAAAAAAGTATTTCAGATTTCAGTAACTACAACGAGTCATGTTCCTGTCTTAATTTAACTTCAAAAATGAGATAGTCAAACAATAATCTCCTATAATGTTAACACACCACCCAATGCTCCAATTCTGAGTAATTTCATATCACTCCGCTCAAGTCCACACTGGACCGTTTGGGTGGTTTAAGGGGTACTGCTCGTGATTTAGTCAAAGGAGAACTGTGCTCTGTTTTCAAAATACTTCTACATCATTGGTGTTAAAAAAATGCATCTTAAAAGATGTCAGTACTGAACAGTATTAACAATATATATGGACAGTATTTTATTTGTCCCCATGATCTCACTGACTTCCATTTAAAATATCCATTAGAAGTCAAACAGAAAAGTCTAAGAAGCTAAATATATTAGGTGTTCAACTGCAGCAGACAGGCTGCATATGCAGAAAAGACTGGAAAGAAAAGGAAGTCCCAGCAGATTAGCTTTTTTGCTACTCACCAAGGACTTTCTGTAGAAAATTCAAATACAAATTACTGATTTCCTATCAGTCCTGCCTTTAAAGACCTTTTCTAACCCTAGAATAGCTAGGATTTTTCATAGATGTACTTCTACATAAATCTACTAATTCTATTTCTTAGCATAGTTAACATAATCTATCCAACATTCAAGCTTTCTTGGTCCCACCATCCCTTTTAAGCCCCTTTATACAACTGGTGACACTTGTAGTCTTCCATTCCTCTGAAACTATACAAGAGGGCAGTCCAAACAGCAAGTAAATTTGGTGAATTTATACTCAGCTCTTTTAGAGCTCCTGGGTTAACAAAAAGTAGTTCTACTAACTTAGTTTTAATCATTTTGTTCTACCACTTTTTTCTACTGATAACCTAGTCACAGTTCTCCAGCTTTAAAAAAATAGGTGTGCAACGGGCCCTGTCGCTCTAAAGGGAATACCAGTAAATATACAATAATTTTACAGCTGAATACAGTAATTTCAAACCTACTTGTCCAAAGCAGGGCTTCAGGTTCACTGACACAGAGATGGTTTAACTCTCAGTCTTGAAACCTTGCACACTAACGTACCATGTTGTTTAAAAAGCTGCTTTTTCCAGAGCTGTGCTAAAACACATTATTTCACCTACCTACCTGATGAAAAGTGATTATATGAAATGAAAAGGATTTCATACACCAGTAGCTTTTAACTTCTGAAGAAGACTTTTACCTATTGCGCACAGAATAACAACTAACAGAATTTAGCTGTACTCCTCTCCTCTTCCTCCCCAGCCCTGTATCCTGCAAAAGCCAAGAACATTTGTGTGCGCCCAAACATTCACAACACACTTCAAGGACCTAGCCATGCCTTTGGCATAACTCAGCCAATCACAGGGCTGAGTGGCCAGGTCTCAGCCCTCAGTCAAGTCAGTGTAAAATCTCAAGTCAACTGCAGTGAGTTGGGTCTGTTATAGGAGAAACACATATCCATACACTGCCTATGCCTTCAAAACAATTTCAACACTTAGTTTTGATTACTGGCAACTAATTACATGGCATTCCCATTACACTTTCCATAAATATTCCAAAAAGTCACATTATGGCAGTAAGATACAAAAGTTAGTAAAAAAAACATACTGCTGAAATCTGTGAGCAACTGACAACAGGGTCAGAAATGAGATTTGCATGCACTAAACTAAATTAGCTTATTCCTATTCTGCCGCTGCAAAATCCACTATCATGCTCTACTGTGCAACAAAGGAGCTGACTTCTTACTCTAGACAGAAGTTTTAAAGATCAAATGAAAGAGAAGTCTTTCTTAAGTGGTTTCACTCATTCACAGGAGTCTTAATTATGTTTCATTTGGGGGGAAAAAAGAAATCACACAAAAAAATGCATCCTTCTGAACCACTTGTCACCACTGTGTTGCCCAAAGTAAAGGACACCTGTTCTGCCTGACAACTGGTAAGCACAGGAATTATTCACAGGTTTATCATATATGTCACTGACATAACCAACACTTCAGAAAAGTACTTCAAGTAATTTGGAAATTAGGAACAGCTGAAGGGTATATTTTCCTTTTAAGTCTTCCCCAGTTACTAAATCACACATTTGAAGAAACATAAATGTTTGAACTAGTAGTTCTAGCTCAAAGTGTTCTCAACAAGTCATCCTCTGACTCAAGATGACACATTTTTCTTCCAAGAGCTTATTAGATCACAACTACACTTTCACCTCCTCTCCCCCAAGATTCCCTCACGAGAAAAGCACATTTATTGCATTTTCATTTAATCCTCACTCTCAAAGACCACAAATAATATCAAAGTCAGGAGAACTAAAGAAAAGGTTACCACGGATAGGGAGTAATCTCCTCCATTACCTAGAAATTCTTACAATCTGCAGTTACCAAATTTCAGGTTTGGAAGGAAAACTTTCTAGTAAAACTTAGTAAATTCTAAAAGTTCACACCATGAATATAACATTAAGAATGTCCTTGTCAGGCTTACAGCCTTTTGGATTAGGGAGGACCCAGAAAAACTCTATAAACCTTCCTAAAGCAAAGAGTGAAGACTTGCTTTTTAGCCCCCTCCCCTAGTTCAGGTTTCCTGTCATTTGTGACAAACTAGCAGCCACAAAAGCTAAAGAATAAACCAAAAACATTAAAATATAATATGTATTCTCTCCCTTTCTCAGGAAAGAAGCAGGAAGAGCTGGTGGAGGGTTAATGCAAAGCTTTGGCTTACCTTTGGATGCTGGTAACCTTCCAAGTCATTTAATCTTTCCACAATGGAAGAGCAGCCAAGCAGTAGAATGAACAGCGGGAAGACCAGATTCTTTTCAGGTACACAGTGTCAGGTGAAAAAATTATGTAAAAAAGTAAACTAATTATATTAAAGGAAAAATCCTCACTACGACAGTAGTCACATGCTGGAATAGGCTGTCCCAAGAGGTTGTAGAAGCTCCTGCCTTGGACATGTTCAAAACTCACCTGGACAAGACCACAGGCAACCTAAACTCAACTCTTGTGTTAAGTACTGGTTTGAAACAGATGACTTTCAAGGTCTTCTCCTTGCAACCCTTAATACTCTATTGTTTATTAACAGCCTCAAGCAGGGCTACCTGCTCACTGCCAAAACTTTTTATGCCTGTACCTGTCCTGTTGATGGAAGCATTTCATGACATCAATAAAATAGTACTGATTCAGATCCACACTCTTAGGAAAACATTTAAAAAAACAGCTCACATCTCAGCGGCAGATTTCCTCACCAGAATTTCTTTTTACTTCTCTGAGGGACTCTTGGAGGAAGAAGAGGTGAAAGAGTAGTTGTGATCTAATGAGCTCTTGAATGACTTGTTGAGAACACTTTGAACTGGAACTGCTAGTTCAAACATTCATGCAGGCTGCCCACTCCACACTGAATTCCTCCTCATCATCTGGGTCATAAACCCAGTTGCAGCCTAAATAAAAAAAGAGCAATGCCTAACTGGACAAGGCATTCAAATATTCCTCCATCTATGATTAACAACATTCCTTTTTCAACTACAAAACAATTTTGCTGTGTGAGAAGCACTCTTGCAGAAAAGCATAACTGGCATACGGTTTGACATGAGAAGCTATGCCAGATGACAGAGTGCTTACTTGCAAAAGTATGCCCCAAAATTGACATCCACTAAATATTTACATGTGGGTATAAGCAGAGGACAACACACTAGCTTAAATTACAAAGCTTAGGTCAGTTCCGTGCATTTTCACATTCTCTGCAACATCACATGAGATCCAACAGGAAACACAGAACAGTTATCAAAGCTAAGTATTGCAAACTGTTAATGAAAATTCTGCACATTATCTGGATGAAAAATCAAGGAGTAGGCAAAAATGTCAAATACAAGTTACCCTCTCTCACATTCCTCAGTATCAGTAGTGTAGACGTATTTTATAGTAAATGTGAAAGCATGCTGGATCTACCTGGAATTGTGAAGCAAGTATTTTCAACACAAGAGCAAGGATTTCATGCTGCTGTAGTAGTACTCAGGAGCCAAGAGCTCAGTGAGCAGTAACCTGCAGTAACAAAAACCATCTTACAAATCTCACTGGTAACCATCCCTGTCCCTTTACAACGCAAAGCATGTGCACGAAAAAATCAATAAATTGGTCTATACTTGGTACTTCCACGTAAGTGTGAAAACCCCGTCCCAGGTTTTGAGGATTAAATGTTTCTGCAAATTAAAAAGAAAAGAGATCTTTTATAAAAAAGGACTAGCATGTTATGTCAACCTGGTCACTGGAAGATGGCTCTGAATCAAGTCAAAATAAGATTAACCTGCACCTCAAAGTGCTTCTGCTGCAAGTCTGCTTAGACAATTCCCAGATTGGATATTAGTCTTGACTTTTTTTACCCTTTTAGGCTTCAAGCAAATTACTTCCAAGAAAACTCCTAGGAGTTTTATTCCTTTAATAAACTCTGCAGCACCTTCTTAAATCGAAACTACCACCCTCTTACTACCAAACTCAGAGTAGAAAAAACAGCAGACAAATTGAATTAACCCCAGTTGATGAGTGGGATAAATACACAAATGAAACAGAGGGAATCACAGGACTAACCCAAGAAACTGAGAATCGCTTAATTCCACCTATAGAATAGCAAAGACATAAAGAGAGACATCCAGAAGAAGGTACACAAAATGTGCTTGCAGACCTGGTATTAATACAGATTGTAAAGACTAGTTATGCTCATCAATTCCATCTTGGATCTTAAATATATAAAGTTTCATCCTCCTTGACATGATATTATCAAAATATTATTTTTACATGTTTCACTGCAAGTATTTTCTGAAGTGGAAAATTCCATTTTTATGAAGTTCAGCAGCACATACTTTTTTGCCCAGCAATGTATCTTGAAATATCTTAAAAACATGAGAAGAGCTTTCTTAAGCTCTGTACTGAGTATCAAGTTCTATATTAAAAAATATATTCCTTATCTTTCCTTCAAACAGGTTTACAACATATGAAAAGAAACATAATAAATATTAGTAAGTCCCAAATAAATAAAATACTGTTTTCACACCAGGCACACTATCAGAACAATTAAAAGAAAAGAAAAACAAAACTAAAATAAAAGCTATTTAGCTCTGACAGAGACTGATTTACGTCATTATCCCACAGATACAAAAGGTGTAAAAGGACATACTACATTTTAGCAGGTTTTCAAATAACTTTTCTTCTTTTTCCAACTGTAAATCTTAAAAAAAGAATTGGCTATTTAAGATGAAAATGAACAAAATGTACTATTGTGTAATGAGTCCGGAACACGTTCTCCAGATGTTACTGTTCAAAGACATTTATACAAATCAGAACAAATCCAGGTCTTGCCAAACTGTTCTGGAAGAACCAGGCAAGCAAGCTGCAGAATTCTCCACTTAAATCCATCCACAAAGAAATGACAATAACCAAACCCCAGGCTTATTAGGTTTTACTCAATCTACACACAAGTAGTCATTTTGAACTCTGAATAAAACGTTCCAACCTTAGCTTGTCCATGATGTCAAAAATTCTGAACTCCTTCCTGCTACCACATGCAGTGTTTTAGGAAGGACCAGGACCTATGTCAATGAAGCACCATGTTTCTTCAGCAAGCTTGCAGTCTGCTTCTGAAGCATTGAGATAACATTGTTCTGTCTGCTTATACAGTAAAGCCCTAACACTTATGCTACTTTAGGCTGAGTTTTTCCTCCTCCTTATAACAGCATATGGTTATGTTCCAAAATAATGGAAAAGACACCATGATTATTGATTAAAAATGCCACATAAAAACCTCAGTGTCTTCCCACCTGTTAAATTAAGAGCCAACTACTAGTAGCTTCTGGGAGGCAGAATACACTGCCTTAATATACTGCATTAAAGCCCGTCCAAATTGTGTTCTTGTACTTCTTACCTTTGCACTGTAACTTTTGGGACCAGAAGAACAACCAGAACAACCCAGAATGTCCATTGACAGATCTCTGCTCCCTTACCTACTAGTAGTGTAGTTCTACCTCCCTTCCTACTTAGAAGTGTAGTCTACACAATAAAAAATGTCCTGAAATCACTAACGAAAATATTTACAATATAAACATTTTTAAGTATTTTATGTATTTTGGAGGCAAACTGTCACAATTTTTTAAAAAACAACCCTATACTATATCTACTTCTATTAGCTCAGCTTCGAAAGGTTCTCCCATCATTTCATGCTACCAAAAGCCATTGGGACATTAAGCAGTTTTTGCAAGCACATCCAGACTTCAGCCAACAACCTTCACCAAATACTATAAAAACACAGGGACAACTCTATCTTCTCGCCCTCATAAGCTTTTCACTTAAAACACAGAACTTGCTTTCAGGAGTTCTTTACAGCTAAAGTTCAAAGAATAATATTGTGCTCAAGTAAATACTTATCTTCAAAGAATGACTACCATTTTTTTAGAAAGGCTGGTGTCCCTTGGGCATGGCTAGGTACAGCCATCTCCTGACCAAATAAACAAAGACTCCTGAATTGGTCTACTGGACTATAAATAAATGATTCATTTACTGAGAATGAAGTGTTCCCTGAAAACTCACACAGGTGTTTACACCTTAGACACAAGATCTAGAGAATAACAACCAGGGATTAGAGTGGACCAGGTGTTGTAAATAAACATTATTGCTGCAAGACAAGCTAGCGCTATCATGAGATGTAACAAAAGAGAGCTGTAAGCAACCAGGTTTTACTCAGTAAAACACAAGAGTAAAATATTCAGTTTTGGATGCCCTATATCCTCCAGCTGCAGCAACCAGAGTTCAGAGAAAACTGATCAATAAAGAAAAGCTTCAAACCATAAAAATAACCCTGCACTGGGACCATGTGTGTAGGAAAGCCAGAGAAACTCCACCACAGAAGGCTAAAAACAGCCTTTGCCAGCTGATCTGTCACAAAACATTCCCTGTGTTTCAGAGAGAAAACTTTGTAAGGGAGACAGAAAGGACAGGAAAGCAAATATGGAAGTGATAAATAAAATCATTTTTAAAGCATCCAGCTGATTGCTAATGTGGCTAGGTCATCCTGACATAAGGAACACAAGGACACTATTTTCTTTCACACTGAAAGAAGACCGTGGTTTCATATGTAGTTCAGTCACTTGCTTTTTGATGTGTTTGAAATTTTCCACAGGGGAAATTTTCTGATTCAACTCCTCCTATTCTCACAGGATTCAATATAAGTGTTACCTCTTCTCCTGATGTTCCTTTTTTTCCTGTGATTTATCAATTTGCAAGAAAATATCCTGAACTGACTGAACAGACAGAAATTACTGTTTACAATCTGCTCCCCATCTATTTCACACTTTTTTTTAACCTGGTTTGGAAGAAAATAATCATACCAACTATATTTACACTTCTAGCTGCATCAAAATAATAATTAAGCACAGGAAGGATTATATATAAAACAATCCTATATGCTTGAAAATACTAGGGAAAAATGAGAATTAAATTTCAGGTTACTTGTGCACATCCCTTCTACTCGTCATGACAAAACTGAAAAACAAGTAAGGAGAAAAAAAAATGAAGCAGCTTATTACACATTTACTACTGTCTGCATGTATTAGTGTCTCTAGCCACGTGTGTAACTCAGAATTACCTAAAAGGAAATGATCTGAGATTGATTTTGTTTTAGCCTACGTAACACACAGTTCTTTTACTGAGTTTCATTTTATCAAGCGTCCACCCACAAAAAAAGCAATTAGTGGCTGCAAAGCAGTAGATTAGAAAAACTTGGGGACTAAATCAGGCCACAAACTGAAAGTCAACACTGCGTTACTAATAAAGGCAGCAAACATCATTCTAGAACATTTTAGCAATATTACACAGAAAGCTTGGGAAAAGCACTTTGTTCTAATTGACTGTGTTTGAAGGTACTGTAAGCTGCTGTGGGCAGTACATCTCTGTGTGCACCGACAAACAAAAGGAGGGGAACAGCAATAACAGAGACCAAACAGAACAGATATAAAATAAAAAGCCATGAGTCAAAACCCCTCCAATCAGTGATGGGACATTAATCCAGAAAGGAAGAAACCTATCTTCCTCTTGTTCACTCTGCTATCACACAGAGGATCCCAAACAGTGACAAATGAATCACATGAGCAAAAGGCAAATTCATTCCAAAGCATTTCAAAAGAACAACTGCTGACAAAACCATTTCTGCTGTATCTCCACAAAGATCAGCTTTGGTATCTCAGTCAACTCTTTGTGGACTAAGTTCAGAACTCCCGAGGGACAGCACTAGGCCAAGTCTCTTATATCCTGGGCAAGTACTTGCTTCTGGTAGGAGACACCAGAGCAACCCCCTTCAGGAATTGACAGAATCTTTGAAATAAAAACTCCCATTCAAAGTAGTCACATTCTACCTGCATTTGCAAATAGTTGCAAGGAAATTAAAATGGCATTATTCAGGAATTCCCTACTGAAAAGACTGGGAATCAGTCAAAAATAATTTTCAGTCAAAAATTATTTTCAATAGCTCAAAAACTTAGAAAACTATCTATTCAGGCCTGCAAATATTGGGAATCTAACTTACAGTCACCTACACTCCCTTGATGGCAAATAGAAGGACATTCCATGACAGGGAACTGCAGGCTGCTGTGCTATAGGGAATTGAGCAGAACCTCAAAAAGTTTGCAAACTTCATCTGTAAAAATGAACATATAAACCCAAAAAAACGCCAGCCTCTACCCAAGCACTGCTATGGGGAAAGACCTGCCAAGCTCACCATTTTTCTGTTGGACTCTCAGAGTTCTGAGCAAGGACTGATCCTATTCCACATTCTCAAAACATCGAGCTCTAAAATAGTCAGAAAGCTCCTCATCCTTAGCCTTGCTAAGGACAATCTCTTGACATGGCAGCAAGTGCACATTAGAGCCTCCCTTCAAGTGCAGGCCAGAATAGTGCGAAAGACAAATCACCCCAGAGGCACTTACAGAAAAGGAAGCCCTCAAGCTGTAGGTGTTTGGAGGATGGCAGAAAGACCATTCAAGGAAAAGTAATATATATATATATACATCTCACTTCCCCATAATTTTCATTTCTTGGCCACAGTGAGATAGATAGGTCTTTTTTTTTTTTGAGTTACACAAAAAAACCTGCCCTAGCATTCTTCTGAGTGACATTCCTTGTCAATCACTATTTCTGCTATTCTTGTTTCTCAGTCTTCACTTCTGCCCACTTTCTCCATTTTACCTTATTTTTACCTCTGTTTTTTCCTCTCATTTCTTTACCTCCTACCATCTAATTTCTACCTCTGATCTCCTCTATATTTCGGTCACATGGATGATACTAATCTTTCCATGTTGCAGCTTTATTTCACACTTCAGGCAGAGCAATAGGATATGTATTCCCACTCCAAGATCACTGTTTCAAATCCATTTGAAGACTCAAAGAGATAGCAAGGATTGAAATAATAATGTACTTCCCTTTTAAAAAAATTAAAGTTAAAAAATGTTTGCACACATTACCTAGGTTATAAAAATACAGTAGGCAGTTTGCATCACACTGCTCTAAAGACAGGAAACACCTCCAGAGAGCAGGACTATGGAACAGCAGGCCTTATTTCAATAGATACTCTAGAGGTTAGAGGATATAACTTCTGCAAAACAGTGACAACCAAAAACCTGTCAGAGGGTGATGGGGAAGGAGGTAAGAAATAAAACATGTATATGTCTTCAGTGTACCAGACCACAGGGAGGGGACAAAGTAAAAAAACGGTACAACACTTATTTCCCTTATCTGAAAGGAGCACCCTGCATAAATATTTCAGTCTACTCATTTTCAGAATGGAGGATTATACAACGACAGATTTTTAAGCATTCAATTCAATGCCAGAAAACCAGAGTCATGTATTTCAGATCTTGACATAAGATGTATAGGAACAAACATACTATCTTTAGTCATACTATCATGGAAATGAAACTCCCACATGCTGACTTATTTACACACAATTCCTTAACTAAATATTTTTAAACAAAATTTCTGGTAGCATGTTAAAAATTCATCTGATCAAAAGGTTGGATTTATTTCCTTAAAAAGTCAAAAAAGTCAGTGAGCTTTCCTTCACTTACTAGTACAGGCCTATAGCTGTGTTTATACAACATAACACTGCACTGGAAAAAAAAAAAAAAGAAGCCGCTTTTATATTTAATGACAAATTTATTCTAAAAGCAAATTTCTTTTCTGTTTCTCCAGAAAGACTTCAGTAACATTCTGGACAGCAACCAACAACTCTATAATACTGCAACTGAGTATTACTATATTAAATTCTTCCTACTATAATATTAGATGATATTTAGACCTTGACCTCTATGAAAAGGCTTCCAAAGGAATTACCAATTTGTACCAAAATAACAACTTACAGGCATAGACTGCCCCCTAGTGATTTTAATTATCTACAAGGAAAAAGAAACTAAACAAATGAAAAAAAAAATCAGCCTCCCTCTTCCAGGACAGGAGAAAAACCCCCATTCATTCCTTCATATTTTATATCAACATATACAAACAACCTTATATTATATTACTTGTATCACTTATTATTAATTTGACAGTAAATTCAGGAGGGGGATGGTGAAAGAGTCAGTAAGTGTATGTAATCTTCATCATAAGATTCATCAGGTTGATTGGTTGTCACTTCCATCTGGAATTTCTTCTTATTTTACAAGGAATCTAGCCTCTTCATAAAACAAGCATTCCAGCTAGAACTTATTTAACCTCTGAGACTACACTGATAGGCAGACACATCCCTCAAAACATTGTATTCTTTCAATTTTTGCACTTTCAATCTTTTCTGTTTCTCCTCAGCATGATAACTATATTTTCAGTACATCCTCCAGTTCATCTTTGCCATTCCCTCTTCAGTCACTGCCTGTTTTCTACTGAATTTCACTATCAGTGAAGAAAGAAGCTGAGTTACCCATGCCCCCTTACCTGCCTTACAGAGTTGAATTACCATTCTGTAAATGAGTCCTGAATTCAGGATCTTATCTTCAGACTCTCTTTCTGTTCAAACTTTTATTTCAGATATTGTCTTTATTTACTCATGGGCACCTCAGCAGCATCATAAAGAACTTTTATCTTTCCTGTGTATTGGGTTTGCATGGCCAGGCTTTGAAAGAAGGGGAAGGAGCTACAGGGGTGGCTTCTGTGAGAAGCTGCCAGAAACCTCCCCTGTGTCCAAGAGGGCCAATGTCAGTCGGCTCCAGGACAGACCCACCTCGGGCCAAGGCTGAGCCCACCAACAATATTTAAGAAGGAAACAAAAAAAAGTTATGGCACAGACGTGATTGTGCTCAGACAAGAGCAGAGTGAAAGCATGTGAGAGGAACAGCCCCGAAGATCCCAAGGCCAATGAAGCAGCAGGGGGAAGAGGTGCTCCAGGGGCCAAAGCAGAGATTCCCCTGCAGCCTGTGGTGGATACCATGGTGAGGCAGCTGTGCCCCTGCAGCCCATGGTGGGGGAAGAGATCCACCTGCAGCCCCTAGAGGAACCCACGTCGGAGCAGGTGGATGCCCAAAAAAAAAGGCTGTAACCCCATGGGAAGCCTGCACTGGAGCAGGCTTCTGGCAGAACCTGTGGCCCTGTGGACAGAGGAGCCCATACTGGAGTAGCTTTGCTGGCAGGGTTTGTGACCCCGTGCGGGACCATGCTGGAACCGCCTGTTCCTGAAGGACTGCACCTTGTGGAAAGGACCCATGCTGGAGCAGTTCATGAAGAACTGCAGCCCAGGGGAAGGAGTTATGCTGGAGAAGTTCATGGAGAACTGTCTCCCGTGGGAGGGACTCCACACTGGAGCAGGGAAAGCACTCATCTCCCTGAAGAAGAAGCAGTGACAGAGACAACAAGTGATGAACTGACCATAACCCCAATTCTCTGTCTCCCTGTGCTGCTGTGGGGGAGGAGGAGGTAGAGAATCATGAGTGAAGTTAAGCCCAGAAATGAGGGATGGGTAGAGGGAATATGTTTTTAAGATTTGTTTTACTTCTCATTACCCTACTCTGATTTTGATCGGTAATAAATTCAACCGATTTCTGTAAGTCAAGTCTGTTTTGCCCATGGCAGTAACCGTTTTGTGACTTCTCCATATCCTTTTATCAACTCATGAGCCTTTTGTTATATTTTCTCTCCCGTGTCCAGTTGAGGAAGGGAGTGATAGAGCAGCTTTGGTGGGTACTGGCCTCCAGCCAGGGTCAAATCCCCACATGAAGTCATACCTTCTCTACCTCCTTCTCTCTCAATCACTATCAACATCTTCAGTTCACTTTTCACCTAGACCAAACACCAGTAAAACAATGCAGGAAAACAGCAAAAAGCTTTTCAAATTTTTCCTTCTCTTCTAGCTGACACGCTTTTCCTCTAGTAAGTACAATCTTTGCAATAGTCTGAATGAAGGTGAAGAGACAGCTTCCTACCTTGTTAATTTGATCTCACCAGTACTTTATATACTTACCCATTTTACTTTACGATTACATGAAACAAGAGCATTTCTTAGATTTTCCTCATAAAATCTATCCTCTTATTCACCCTGAAGACGTCAGTACCCTTTTTGAGCAAAAGGCAATACTAGTTTCATTAGTCCTTGTTCAATGTTCATATAAGTACTTCCCCAATTCTCATGTTCCCTCTCACGCTTTAAAGGAGTTCTTTCCAAATATTCCCAAAGTCACATCAAAGCTTCTTCAAAAATTTCATTAAAAATCTTTGTTATTATACCCATGAAATAAACCTGATTCTAGCTAGACTGCTGATGTGCTGTGACTGCTGGTAATCATCCTGATGAACACAGTGTAATCACTCCTTTGCACTCCCTCAAGAGACTCCCTGTGCTCTGTCAGGGCAGTCAGGGCTGTCAGAGTCTTTGAACAGCACAGGCACTTTGGAATACACTACCAATAAAATGCTACTACAAAGATTAAATAATCTCTTTCCTTCGTTCCAATATTATATTACTGTCTTACACCAAAAACCCCAACAAATGACTCTCAAAGCACCACCCTAACAATATAAAGTTTGTCCCTTCTGTCTTTTAAACTGGAGATGTTCACTAAAACCCAAGAAGGTTGCTTATGCGACCATCTCTTCCTGCTGCTTATTTCCCAAACTGTCGTATTTTCCCAATGTCTTCTGTTGCCTATGTTTCCAGCAACCGGTTGCTGTCTCAGAGGCCTGGTTTTCTTATGAAGTCTAGTACACAGAGTCAACATATCACACCAGTTACAGAACTGTAACTCAATCTCAACAAGCAGCACTAAAGATCATTACCAACAGAAGTTTTATCCAAATTATTTGAACATTACCATCTAAACTAGAGAGCAAGAGAACTTGCACATAATAATTGATGCAAAGAAGGAAGGCAACAAAATATGGTTGTGTTTCTGAAACTTCTTATAAGCACAGTCTTCGTCCTCTCCCTTTTTTGGTTTGCTCAAAAAAAAAGTGGATCTTTGTTCTCCAAGATGGCTGTAACACATTTTTATTATCATTAAATAAATATAATCACTTGCCACAAAAGGTCCCAGTCATCTCTGTGCCTTGAAGAAAGTAAGCTGCTGAAACCTATTATAACCTCCTCTTTAATAGCCCAGTGAGGGAGTAGCATTTGCAGGGGGGGAGTAGAAATTGTCAAATTAAAAGCTGTATCATGTTACTGTACCCACAACCAGTCTCCAGGACCTGTAAAATGCTATGCACTAAGTAGCCTGCCATACATGAAATATTGATTTTATGGTTTTTCAGCATTCCAATAACAGTACTTCTCACAGCAAAACGGATTAAAAAAAAAAAGAGTAGAGATGTTAACATGAAACTGATGTCAGATTTATAAATTAACTTACCATATTTGTCTCGCAAGCCAACTGTACATCTGAAGACTCCACCAAAGGCCACATCTTCACCAAATACAACTGAAAAGAAGAACAGTAGGGGAGGCTACTCCAACAATTACCAATAATATTACCAATTAATTAATATTACTCCAACACATCTTACTTATGAATGATCATGTTTCAAAGGCTTTTATACGAGACACTAACAAAAGTAACACATAACATTCCATGTCACTTCAAGATTTATCTAGATCTAAGCATTTCTTATGCACAGCCTGACTAAAACAAATGAAGAACCAAGGTTAATGAGGAATCAGAACAACACAGCTGTCTCAAAACAGAATTCATGAAACTGATTCTGTTAGGCTTTCATTAAACTATTTATTTTTCTGAAATATCCTGTAACAACACAGCGTCTAAAACTAAATGAGTAAAATTCCAAAAAGCAATCACATTCAGTCACTAAAGAGTCATTGAAATTAAGCTTCAACGGGTAACCATTTGCATTCTTCATCCACAGATTTCAGTAATATAGTGTTTTGAAAATCATCGAATTGAAGTTTTTTTCAAAATACCAATCCAATATGAAATTTCAAACCTTCTCCAAACATACTTGCCAGATCCCTAAAGAGTGGCTTCTAAGGAACTCCTCTACAGAAAAGACGACTGTTTAATAACTAGGACAGTTCTCAGTATTTAACACTACTATTCTTGTGGTCAATAAAGGTTTATCACTAAAAGTATTGCCTTTAAAACTTAGCTTCATATCAACTAATCTGTTTGGGTTTTGTCTTTGAATTTATGGAATGGTTATGTCTAATTTTTCTTAAAACAGTTTTATTATTTATTTCACAGAAAAAAGTATTGGCCATTTCAATTTTTTAAGCATGTAAGATGTGCAGCAGTATCACCAATAGCTGCTTACGTGAACTAGGGTCAGTTCAGATTATTCCCCAGTTCTTCAATATTCTCCATATTCTAAAGGACACAAAATAATAAGTTAACCTTCTTGCCTTTCAAATACTATTCTTAATTAAATAAAATAAATATGTGATGGGAATCACTAAAAGGTATCAATATACTTGTGCTAATCACATCAATGACACCACTTAAAGAAAAATAACTTCTATAATGATGTAAAACAAATGCACTCATGGCATGTATGATTGAATTATGCGCCTAGATCACTTCTCTAATTACTTTTAAACAATAAATTGTGAGGGATTTTATGTACTAAAACCTTTCTGTTACCATATGGCTCCTTACTTTTGAGCCAGCTGGCATCTACAAAAAATATTCCCACTTAATGCTGGTATCCACAAACTTGAATGGATTTATTCATTCAGTTCAGCCACTGAAATATATTTTCCTGGAGAGGTTCTAATTCTCATCAACACAAGTATGAAGATTTCCACACTTAAACAACAATTGCTCAATTCCCATACAACAAAAAACATATGAAGAACATTTTCTATTGCAAAAAGTCCTAATTAATTCAGTAAGTGCAGTGATTCTGAGAACTCACGTCTGGACCGTACAACTCCAACATGGTCTTGCAAAGGGCTTTACAAAGACTAAGCCCTGCAAAGCTGAGGAGCAAGACTGGAACCCCAGAGCAATTGGTTCTCTAAAGGCTGAAGATTATATTATGAGTCTAGGTTCCTGCTGGACTAACATTCTACTTGCTTTTATAAGGCTGATTCTACAGAAATGGTACTAAATTCTGTTCTGGCCCTAATTTACCCTCAGTTGTCTAAGTTTAATCTAATCGAGGTGCATACAAGACATCTGTAGATTGAGAGGGAATGTATACAGGCATAGTACTGGAGAGACAACATGGAATTCGTCCCAACAGATTAGACAATTAGTCAGACTTTAGGTTAAGCAGTGGTTCAAGCAGTGCCAAAAAGGGTTACTAACATACTAAAAAGAAAACCCAAAATTACACAAGATGATGCAGCCTTTGCAGCTGTGTTCTAAAGCATGTCTTTCAGATACCCGGCTATCATCATGCCTTTGTTAGGACAACAGAAGCAAAAGTCCTCCTGTTATGTATAAGAATTAAAAGTGGAGTAAATAGTTTTGTCAACAGTTTAGGATAACCCTTAAAATCCCACTATAATGAAGCAGCATCTTCCAAGTTATGGGTTATCCAGACTGCAAAAGCCTAGCAAATCTTACACTGCCTATGCACAACAACGAACAGAAATCTGTAAAGCTAAAAAATAATTTTGGAGGGCAGAAGAAAGCAGAATGTATGGAGCAAGGAATATATGGTCTCTAAAAAACCACCGGTCTTAGAGAACAGAAAGTTTAAGAAACTTACAAGTAATGTTTACATTCTTAAAACTCCTACTGGTGGGACTCAAGCTGACCTTAAGCACAGTTCTCATCAGTAATGCTATAAGCATGTTAAATAATGTATCTTCTGTCCTCACTTTCAAAGGAAATACACAGAGCTAATACAGAGCTAATAACAGCATCTTAGACCATATAATCCATTAGTAATCTGTTAATGCAAGACATTTTTAAGAGTTCAGATAAAAGTGTAGAAATACCTTATTAGAAAACTCTAAAGGCCGTGAGAAATACATTAAATATTTTACACAGACAGGCAAACCAAAACACAGTTTATATAAAGCAAAACACACTAACAAGTATAAGGTACCTGCAGTTGGATCTTTGGCTAAAGCATTGTCCAAGGCACTTGTTATGGATTGGAAGAGATTCATCTTCTGAGTTTCCCCTGTGTGAAAGTGATCGTTCAGCAATTTGATTTGATTCAAATCACAACGTATATTAGAAAACACTGGTGCAAACATGTCTAAAAACTTAACCATCAAAAACAAGATCCCTGTTAGGAATACCCAAGATTCATTTGCTGAATAAAAATCAAAATTATGGGATGGGAATGGACATTGTATACTTTGCCTTCCCAAGGACTGTAATTCTACTACCCTGAATCCAATCTTTCTTTCAAAAATCTATGCTCTTGCCTATGCTCAAACACTGGAAACAATTACTTTCTTTTCAAAGGAAGAAACCAATGTATTGTTGTTTTGAGGACTGGGATCCCCCCTGCTAAAATTCACCAGATCTCATGAAGCTTATTTTATCATTCTTTAATCACATTTTTTAAGCTCTGGCCTTTCTCGTTTACAGACACCTATTGTTACCACAAGTTTTCTAGACCACTGGCCTGCTCTCTGCACTGCAGTTAGTAAGTGTCTGAAGCATCAAATTCATACTTCAAAGAAAGGAACTTGGTGCTGAAGTAAAGTGAGCTGTCTTAAAATATTTAAATTTTAATTCAAACCAAGAAAGGCTACAGAGTACCCTTCTTCAATTCAGCACTGCAGGAAAAAACAAGGAGGCCTGAAAGCAAAGATGGACCAAAACAACAGCCTGGTCCTCACTACTGTGACCAATTCAGATTCTCAAAGCAAATAAAATAATTCTTAAAAGAAACTAAATAAGTAAGAAATTGCTTGGCTGACATTTGGTAGCACTTTAACTGGCAAAACCTCTAAGTCATGACTAGAAGCCACAGTCCAGGAGAATGCTACCTACCAACATACACAGTGTGTAAAATTAAATAAATAAATAAGATGGTTATGTGCAGATCCCACGCAAACGTAACAGGTGTTAGAATTCAGTAAGGAGAACTACATCCTTTTCTTTTTCCAGTAGTTACAGTACCTCTCAAAAACGTTCAGCTTCCCTTTCTTCTAAATCATTAATTAATGTTAGTGGTTTTTGTTAAAGACTCATGTGACGCCACACCTGAGTAGCTGCATTCCTACACATTCCTGTGCTTAGTAGCTTCCCTTGTTATACTCTACATGGCCCTTTCAGGGAGAAAAATTTAAAAAAAAAAAAAAATGCTATGGGAACTGTTCAAGTTATATAAAAGCCCTAATGAACAAAATTTACAAATTCAAGGGAAGAAGAGATGGGGAACAGCAGCCGTTTCTCTCTTTCCCAAGTCATCCACATGAGTACTTAGGTTATCTTTTCTACAAGATACCATCCTTCCACTAGTTGATATAAAAAAATGGCTATTACTTAAGCTACTGTCAGAAACTCCTCACCGTGATAGTTCTAACCTGCTTCTCTTGGTTATAAAACAGGCCTTTGTACCAGCCCACACACGAAAAGGGGAACTAGTCGTGCCTTTCAGACTTGAACTGTTAAGATGGAAAAGCCTTATCTCAGGAATATCAGGATCAGTATTGACATGATTTTATTTCACTTCCACTACTTTTCACAGAATTTTAAGGTGTATTTTAACTCACAGGGAATTAGTTTTCTATTAATAAAGGCCAGTAACTGGCATGCCACGCCAGAGTTTCTTCGCATGACCTCAAGCAGGGACCTGCCACACACAAGCTTCACCGTGTGCAACCCTAGATGCCTGTACATCTCTATCACTAACAGAAATGATAGACAAAACTCCATTTCTGTTGGTCATGATCAAGATGCAACATCAAGGTATCCAACTAAGCAACAAGTTTTCTAGAGGACAGTGACGTTCATGTGATAGAAGCAGCTGTTCTGGAGCTGGCAGGCTTCTTCCAGGTGAACTCGGCACTGGCCATCTGCAGGGTTGCATCTCATAAATAAAAGTCAAACGCCATGCGCTGTTCATTTCCAAGTTATCTGTGTTTACTTTCAACCATGTGACCACGAGGATGACTTCAAGCCTTCCAGCGGACAGCAGTCTTTATTCACCATAGGATTATTACCACACTCATGACCTAAGCATGCAATACAAAAACCGGGATTGACGTCAAGTCACTAAGTTACTGCTAGAAGCTTTTGGAACAGGTCAGGGGCCGAGGATGGCCTTACAGGTCTGAGCACACGATAGGCCCATCTACCGCAGCTCTGGCTGTGACACTCCGAAACACCTCACCACCCCCCTCGCCGAGGGGGCCTGCGGCACCCCCGGCCCCGCCAGCGGCCCACAGGGGCCTTCCCACCCACAGCCCAGGATTTCTGCGGAAAACCCGCGGGTGGAAGTGCCGAGGACATAGCGGGGTCACGCGGACATGAGGATGCCTCCGCCGCCCGGGGCCCGACTCGCAGCGCCCCACCGGGCCCTCGGCGGGTTCTGCCTGCCTGCCTCCCTCCCATCCCGGACGGGGCTGTTGGCGGCCTCCCCCACGAAGGCGGCGGCGATAGGGCGGACCCGGCGGCAGAGCGGGGTTGAGGCCGGCCCGCGGGAGGGACCGCGGCCCAGCCGCGCTCTCACCGTACTCGCTGGGCGCCGGGTCCGGCTGGAAAGCGAAGTGCGCGGCGGCCCGGCGGGGCGCGCCCGGCAGCGGGGCCAA